>JAWRVZ010000760.1:0-27500 GCA_037043235.1 Rhodeus uyekii
TGTGTGCGCGCGTCCTCATCTCTGTGCGTGTGCGCGCGTCCTCATCTCTGTGCGTGTGCGCGCGTCCTCATCTCTGTGCGTGTGTAGGTGCGTTCTCATCTCTGTGCGTGTGCGCGCGTCCTCATCTCTGTGCGTGTGCGCGCGTCCTCATCTCTGTGCGTGTGCGCGCGTCCTCATCTCTGTGCGTGTGCGCGCGTCCTTATCTCTGTGCGTGTGCGCGCGTCCTCATCTCTGTGCGTGTGTAGGTGTGTTCTCATCTCTGTGCGTGTGCGCGCGTCCTCATCTCTGTGCGTGTGCGCGCGTCCTCATCTCTGTGCGTGTGTAGGTGTGTTCTCATCTCTGTGCGTGTGCGCGCGTCCTCATCTCTGTGCGTGTGCGCGCGTCCTCATCTCTGTGCGTGTGCGCGCGTCCTCATCTCTGTGCGTGTGCGCGCGTCCTCATCTCTGTGCGTGCGTGCGTGCGTGTGTGTGTGTGTGCGCGCGTCCTCATCTCTGTGTGTGTGCGCGCGCCCTCATCTCTGTGTGTGTGTAGGTGTGTTCTCATCTCTGTGTGTGTAGGTTTGTCCGCGCGCGTCCTCATCTCTGTGCGTGTGTAGGTGTGTCCTCATCTCTGTGTGTGCGCGCGTGTTTACTCATCTGTGTGTGTGTGTGTGTGTGCGCGCGCGTCCTCATCTCTGTGTGTGTGTGCGCGCCCTCATCTCTGTGTGTGTGTAGGTGTGTTCTCATCTCTGTGTGTGTAGGTGTGTCCGCGCGCGTCCTTATCTCTGTGCGTGTGTAGGTGTGTCCTCATCTCTGTGTGTGCGCGCGTGTTAACTCATCTGTGTGTGTGTGCGCGCGTGCGTTCTCATCTCTGTGTGTGTGCGCGCGTTCTCATCTCTGTGTGTGCGCGCGTTCTCATCTCTGTGTGTGCGCGCGTTCTCATCTCTGTGTGTGCACGCGCGTCCTCATCTCTGTGTGTGCGTGCGCGCCCTCATCTCTGTGTGTGTGTGCGCGCCCTCATCTCTGTGTGTGTGTAGGTGTGTTCTCATCTCTGTGTGTGTAGGTGTGTCCGCGCGCGTCCTCATCTCTGTGCGTGTGTAGGTGTGTCCTCATCTCTGTGTGTGCGCGCGTGTTTACTCATCTGTGTGTGTGTGCGCGCGCGTTCTCATCTCTGTGTGTGTGTGCGCGCGCGTTCTCATCTCTGTGCGTGTGTAGGTACGTCCTCATCTCTGTGCGTGTGTAGGTGTGTCCTCATCTCTGTGCGTGTGCGCGCGTCCTCATCTCTGTGCGTGTGTAGGTGCGTCCTCATCTCTGTGCGTGTGTAGGTGCGTCCTCATCTCTGTGTGTGTGTGTGTGCGCGCGTCCTCATCTCTGTGCGTGTGTAGGTGCGTCCTCATCTCTGTGCGTGTGTAGGTGTGTCCTCATCTTTGTGTGTGTGTGTGCGCGTGTCCTCATCTCTGTGTGTGTGTAGGTGCGTGCTCATCTCTGTGTGTGTGCGCGCGTCCTCATCTCTGTGCGTGTAGGTGCGTCCTCATCTCTGTGCGTGTAGGTGCGTCCTCATCTCTGTGCGTGTGTAGGTGTGTCCTCATCTTTGTGTGTGTGTGTGCGCGCCCTCATCTCTCTGTGTGTGTGCGCGCGTCCTCATCTCTGTTTGTGCGCGCGTTTACTCATCTGTGTGTGTGCGCGCGTCCTCATCTCTGTGTGTGTGCGCGCGTGTTTACTCATCTGTGTGTGTGCGCGCGTTCTCATCTCTGTGTGTAGGTGTTTACACATCTCTGTGTGTGTGTGTGTGTCTCCTCATCTGTGCAGGTGTAGGTGCGTCCTCATCTCTGTGTGTGTGTAGGTGTGTCCTCATCTCTGTGCGTGTGTAGGTGCGTCCTCATCTCTGTGTGTGTGTGCGCGCGCGTCCTCATCTCTGTGCGTGTGTAGGTGCGTCCTCATCTCTGTGCGTGTGTAGGTGTGTCCTCATCTCTGTGCGTGTGCGCGCGTCCTCATCTCTGTGCGTGTGTAGGTGTGTCCTCATCTCTGTGCGTGTGTAGGTGCGTCCTCATCTCTGTGCGTGTGTAGGTGTGTCCTCATCTCTGTGCGTGTGCGCGCGTCCTCATCTCTGTGTGTGTGTAGGTGCGTCCTCATCTCTGTGTGTGTGTAGGTGTGTCCTCATCTCTGTGCGTGTGCGCGCGTCCTCATCTCTGTGCGTGTGTGTGCGCGCGTCCTCATCTCTGTGTGTGTGTGTGCGCGCGTCCTCATCTCTGTGCGTGTGTAGGTGCGTCCTCATCTCTGTGTGTGTGTGTGCGCGCGTCCTCATCTCTGTGCGTGTGTAGGTGCGTCCTCATCTCTGTGCGTGTGTAGGTGTGTCCTCATCTTTGTGTGTGTGTGTGTGTGTGTGCGCGCGTGCGCGTGTCCTCATCTCTGTGTGTGTGTAGGTGCGTCCTCATCTCTGTGCGTGTGTAGGTGCGTCCTCATCTCTGTGCGTGTGTAGGTGTGTCCTCATCTTTGTGTGTGTGTGTGTGTGTGTGTGTGTGCGCGCGCGCGCCCTCATCTCTCTGTGTATGCGCGCGCGCGTCCTCATCTCTGTGTGTGTGTAGGTGTGTCCTCATCTTTGTGTGTGTGTGTGCGTGCGCGCGTCCTCATCTCTGTGTGTGTGCGCGCGTCCTCATCTCTGTGTGTGCGCGCGTTTACTCATCTGTGTGTGTGCGCGCGTCCTCATCTCTGTGTGTGCGCGCGTGTTTACTCATCTGTGTGTGTGCGCGCGTTCTCATCTCTGTGTGTAGGTGTTTACACATCTCTGTGTGTGTGTGTGTGTGTGTGTGTGTGTGTGTGTGTGTGTGTGTGTGTGTGTGTGTGTGTCTCCTCATCTGTGCAGGTGTACGACGCTCACTCTCCCTAAATGTACGTCGGCTATCCGGCAGACGAGCTTCAGTCGGGACAGTGGTATTCTGATCGCCGTGTGCGACGACGCCTCCATCTGGCGCTGGGACCGCCTGCGCTGATCGACTGTTAATCATAGTCTTTTGCTTTTGTTTTTTTATGTCAACTCATGCTTTTTCTCTTGTTTTTCTTTTTTGTTGTTTTCTTGTTGGACTTTAATAAAATCTATTTTTCTAACCCATTTCTTTCTTTGTTTTTCAATCTCACTGAACTTGTGAAATTGTTGAATTGCAGTCAGGCCTCTGGGAAAGCCGCTGGTGTCAGTGCTCCGTCCGCGTGCTCCGTCCCCGTGCTCCGTCCCTGTGCCCCGTGCTCCGTCCCTGTGCCCCGTCCCTGTGCCCCGTGCTCCGTCCCCGTGCTCCGTCCGCGTGCCTTGTCCCCTGCTCTCTGACCCTGAACCTGATATGAGTGTGAAGGTGTACAGCAGGAGATGGTGAAGCGCAAGGTCATGGGTTTGATTCTCAGGCAAAGCAAGGACTGATTAGAATCTCAATTTATTTCTTGAATGCTATCTAAGTCGCTTTGGATAAAAGCATCTAACAACTGCATGAATGGAAATCAGTGAAGCACAAGAAATGGTTCATTTCAACACTTTTGATCTGAAATGAACAGGAACTCACTGGTTTCTCCAGGTTTCTGATTTTGAGCTCGTTGGACAATAAACACTGAAGTAAGATTTTTTTTAGCGTAAAAAGAGTGTCGAAGTGTAAATTAATTAATGAAGGGTTTGAATGCAAATTAGTAATAGAAAGCAAAGATAATTAACTAGGGTCTGTAATTAATAACGTTATTTGAGGAAGATAAACACGCGGTTTGAAACTGCGATAAAAAGAACTGCATGTTTTAAAACACGATCATTAAATATGACCTGGAGTTAAAAACATTAATAAAACTGGTGTTTATTGCAAGGCTTCTCAAAGAAGAACAAATATTTGTTGGTAAATAAAGGAAATAACTTCCAACATGAAAAAAAAAGATATGTTCTTGTAATATTGTTTTCTTGTTTATGAGGGATATTGAGTCTGGAAAACATTGGAGATTTAAGCAGATTTATATTTGCTTACCTCTTTATGGTAATAACATGTTTTATTAATGATATCATCCTTTATAACCAAAGGAAATAATTTTACGTTGTATTTTTATTTCTACCAAACTTCACATTCATAAATGATATAAATGAGTGCAATAAAATTCTTGATTTTTGAAAAAGACGTTTCGAGATTATTAAACAATAATATTAAAGCAATGAAAACTGTTTACACAGTCCTTTAATATTTCTGCATGTGTAATTTCAGCACATTAATGAGAGAGGAGGGACTTTGATAAATAAAATCATGTTATAATTGCGCTGAAAACTGAAACTAATGTTGAGGGTTAGGCATGACGCGCTGGATCGTCCAATCAGTGAATCGCGCGAGAGTTTAGTTTCCGGGTCAGAGGTTGCAGCGGGTCAGCTGATAGCGGAAGGTTCTGGCAGCGAGAGCGCGGAGTGATGAAGATGATGATGATGATGAAGATGCTGGTGTGAGTCTCTGTTTCTGCACTGGACGATGTTCGGCTGTTTGGTCGCGGGGAGATTGGTGAGATTCATTATTCGCGTCTAATTCTGTTTATTAAACTTTCACTACAAGCGATTAATATTCTTCCACATTATGCGATTAGATAATGTTGAGAGATTTCCTCCATTCTTCCTCTGCTTTTCCTCCACTCTTCCTCCTCTCTTGATCTTCTCTTCCTCCTCTCTTCATCTTCTCTTCCTCCTCTCCATCTTCTCTTCCTCCTCTCTTCATCTTCTCTTCCTTCTCTTCCTCCTCTCTTCATCCGCTCTTCCTCCACTCTTCTTCTCATCCTCCTCTGGTTCCTTTTGAGAGTGGGAACTCCTGTATTGTAACCCATCACTCATTGGGAATCTCCTCCTGATTCCTGAAGAATTACTCTAGTGACAGACGGGATAAATGGCAGAGGAGCCTCAATTGTGTCAGAATCTTTTGAGCTGGAAAGCAAATGGAAGAAAACTGACCTTTGTAAGATTTGCGCTGGTCCAGTTGACCTCCAGACGACCTTGAGCAGTGTGTCCCGAGGCTGGGATCCAGGAGGAGTGAGATGTGACGGGACGAGGCCCACTGCTCTCAGATCAGATCGGAGCTGTGCTGCAGACGAGGAGTAACACGGGTCGCTTTCAGAAGGAAGACTCAGTTTTCCTTTGATGTTTATGAGCATGTGATGAAGTCGTGGTCCGCGTCCAGTCGTCATTGCAGGCCATCGTCTCGCTGGTGGAAGGAGCGAAAGACCAACGTTACATCCTCTTCCTCTCCTCTCCCGCAGAACCGTGCCCTTCCTCTCCTCTCCGGCAGAACCGTGCCCTTCCTCTCCTCTCCCGCAGAACCGTGCCCTTCCTCTCCTCTCCCGCAGAACCGTGCCCTTCCTCTCCTCTCCGGCAGAACCGTGCCCTTCCTCTCCTCTCCCGCAGAACCGTGCCCTTCCTCTCCTCTCCCGCAGAACCGTGCCCTTCCTCTCCTCTCCGGCAGAACCGTGCCCTTCCTCTCCTCTCCCGCAGAACCGTGCCCTTCCTCTCCTCTCCCGCAGAACCGTGCCCTTCCTCTCCTCTCCGGCAGAACTTTGCTTTGGTTGCTGGGAATAATTCAGCACAGTATTCTCTTCAGTGCAGACGCACCCTTCTCTCTCCGTCACTGCCGCTCCCTCGGACTTATCCTGTTAGAGTCTGAACGGGTTCTACAGAGATGGAGGACCTGAGATCCATCTCTTCACCTCTGCGAGCGCCACCCGAATCCCCCAGACGGCCGCTCTTCCTCCGCTCTTTCCCCATATCTTCCCCCGCTCTTCCTCCGCTCTTCTTCTGATCTTCCTCCGCTCTTCTTTTGATCTTCCTCCGCTCTTCTTTTGATCTTCCTCCGATCTTTCTCCGCTCTTCCCCCGCTCTTCTTCTGATTTTCCCCCGCTCTTCTTCTGATTTTCCCCCGCTCTTCTTTTGATCTTCCCCCGCTCTTCTTCTGATCTTCCCCCGCTCTTCTTCTGATCTTCCCCCGCTCTTTCTCCGCTCTTCTTTTGATCTTCCCCCGCTCTTCTTCTGATCTTCCTCCGCTCTTCTTCTGATCTTCCCCCGCTCTTTCTCCGCTCTTCTTTTGATCTTCCCCCGCTCTTTCTCCGCTCTTCTTTTGATCTTCCTCCGCTCTTTCTCCGCTCTTCTTTTGATCTTCCTCCGCTCTTCTTCTGATCTTCCTCCGCTCTTCTTCTGATCTTCCTCCGCTCTTCTTCTGATCTTCCTCCGCTCTTCTTCTGATCTTCCTCCGCTCTTCTTCTGATCTTCCCCCGATCTTCTTCTGATCTTCCTCCGATCTTTCTCCGCTCTTCTTTTGATCTTCCTCCGATCTTTCTCCGCTCTTCTTTTGATCTTCCTCCGATCTTTCTCCGCTCTTCTTTTGATCTTCCTCCGATCTTTCTCCGCTCTTCTTTTGATCTTCCTCCACTCTTCCTCCGCTCTTCCTCCGCTCTTCTTCTGATTTTCCCCCGCTCTTCTTCTGAACTTCCCCCGCTCTTCTTCTGAACTTCCTCCGCTCTTCTTCTGATTTTCCTCCGCTCTTCTTCTGATTTTCCTCCGCTCTTCTTCTGATCTTCCTCCGCTCTTCTTCTGATCTTCCTCTGATCTTTCTCCGCTCTTCTTTTGATCTTCCTCCACTCTTCCTCCGATCTTCCTCCGCTCTTCTTTTGATCTTCCTCCGCTCTTCCTCTGGTGTGTTGCAGGTCCAGACAGATGCGCAACAGGTTGCCACTGATAAGTTTGTCTTCAATCTGCCGGACTATGAGACGGTGAATCATGTGGTGGTGTTCATGCTGGGCACGATGCCCTTCCCGGCTGGCATGGGTGGTGCGGTGTACTTCTCTTTCCCGGACCCTGCGGTCGGACAGGTCTGGCAGCTGTTGGGCTTCATAACCAACGAGAAGCCCAGTGCCATATTCAAGATCTCTGGTCTGAAAGCTGGTAAGCCATTAGTGTAAAGCCGCCGTATAAAGCTACAGATATAGTCAAGTCACCTTTATTTATATAGCGCTTTTCTCGATCGATTTCTTTTCTCGATTTTCTTTTTACAATGTAGATTGTTTCAAAGCAGCTTTACAGTGGTCACAGGAAAAACAATATAAACAAAGTCTGTTTGGCTGAACAGCAGCTTTAAACGAGCAGGCGAATCAATACAATTGATGAATTTTAAGTGTTAAGTTTCCCCAACTGAGCAAGCCATAGGCGACAGCGGCAAGGAACCAAAACTCCGGTAGGTGACGTAACGAATGAAGAATAGAATGGAGAAAAAACCTTGGGAGAAACCAGACTCAGTCGGGGGACCAGTTCTCCTCTGGCCAACAGCCAAACCGTGCATGATTATTATACAACAATTCAAGTCCAATATGAAGTCTAATTTGGTCCGGTTAGAGATAGGTTCATGATCGTCACAGGGGAGGGTCTAGTAGAGTCACGGTCTCCGCAGACACTTCAGGGCAGTGTGTGTGTGTGAGTGAGTGAGTGAAAGAGTGAAGGCTGAACGGCAGCCTTAAAAGAGCAGGCGAATCAATACAATTGATGAATTTTAAGTGTTAAGTTATGATTATTGATCGATTTGATAGTTTATTATATTGATAATTCAAGTCTAATATGAAGTCTAATTTGGTCCGGTTGGAGATGGGTTCATGATCGTCACAGGGGAGGGTCCAGTAGAGTCACGGTCTCCGCAGAGACCCAAGGGCAGTGCTGTGCTCGTGTCCAGGTCCTTCATCTGATCTGGATACGGCCCGGATCCAGCTGACCACGGTAACCTCGGAATAAACAGAGAACAATATCAGCGTAGATGCCATTCTTCTTCTGATGTATCGAGTACATCAGGTGTTATGGGAATGTTCCCGGTTCCGGCTTATCTAAATTAAGCAGGCTAACAATCATTTTACATGATTTGGATTAAAAATGTATGTATAATGTGTTATGTGTATGCCAGGTTGAAGAGATGTGTTTTTAGTCTACATTTAAACTGACAGAGTGTGTCTGCTTCCCGAACTGTATTAGGAAGACTGTTCCAGAGTTTAGGAGCTAAATAGGAAAAGGATCGACCGCCAGCAGTTGACTTTGATATTCTAGGTATTATAAGCTGGTCAGTATTTTGGGATCTCAATAGACGTGAAGGACTATAATGTGTTAAGAGATCGCTCAAGTACTGTGGAGCTAAACCATTTAATGCTTTGTAAGTAATTAGCAAGATTTTTAAATTTATTCAGTGTTTAATAGGAAGCCAGTGCAGGTTTGACAGAACTGGGCTAATATGCTCATACTTCCTGGTTCTAGTAAGAACTCGAGCTGCTGCATTTTGGACCAGCTGGAATTTGTTTATTAAGCGTGCAGAGCAACCACCTAGTAGAGCATTACAATAATCTAGCCTTGAACTCATGAACGCATGAACTAACTTTTCCGCATATGTCGCAATTTAGATATATTTTTAAGATGGAAGAACGCCGTTTTACAGATGCTAGAAACATGGCTTTCCAATGAAAGATTGGTATCAAAGAGCACACCCAGGTTTTTAACTGACGACGAAGACTTGACAGAAGAGCCATCAAGTGTTGGGCAGTAGTCTAGATTATTACGTGCTGAACGTTTTGGTCTAATAATTAGAATCTCTGTTTTTTCAGAATTAAGCAGTAGAAAGTTATTAATCATCCAATTTTTTTTATATCAGTTATGCATTCTGTTAATTTAGTGAAATGGTTTGTTTCATCAGGATGAGAAGAAATATAGAGCTGAGTATCATCAGCGTAACAGTGAAAGCTAATGCCATGCTTCCTAATAACTGCACCCAAAGGAAGCATGTATAGGGTGAAAAGCAATGGTCCTAGTACTGAACCTTGAGGAACTCCATACTGAACCCGTGACCGATATGACATCTCCTCATTTACTGCTACAAACTGATAACGCTCAGATAAGTATGACTTGAACCAGGCTAATGCAACTCCACTAATGCCAACATAATTTTCAAGTCTATTCAGAAGGATTTTGTGGTTGATTGTATCAAAATGCAGCACTAAGGTCCAGTAACACTAACAGAGAGATACAACCATGATCGGATGATAAGAGCAAATCATTTGTAACTCTAATGAGAGCAGTCTCAGTACTATATGGTCTAAAGCCTGACTGGAAATCCTCGTAGATGCTGTTTCTTTCTAGAACGGAACATAGTTGTGAAGATATTGCCTTTTCTAGAATCTTTGACAAGAAAGGTAGATTTGATATCGGCCTGTAATTAACTAATTCTGTAGGATCAAGTTGTGGTTTTTTAATAAGCGGTTTAATTACGGCCAGCTTAAAGGTTTTTGGTACGTATCCTAATGACAAAGATGAATTAACAATATTAAGAAGAGGATCTATGATTTCTGGAAGCATCTCTTTCAGTAGCTTAGTTGGTATTGGGTCTAGCATACATGTTGATTTTGATGATTTAAAGAGTTTAGACAATTCTTCCTCCCCAATAGCAATGAAGGAGTGGAATTTTTCTTCAGGGACACTAACATTTACTGTATTTTGTGATATTGTAGTAGACGGTTGCATGGTTATAATTTTCTCTCTAATATTATGAATTTTGCAAGTAAAGAAGTCCATGAAGTCATTAGTGCTGTGCTGATTTAAAGCATCTGGGGTTGAGGCTTTATTTCTTGTTAATTTAGTCACTGTATCAAATAAATACCTAGGGTTGTATTTGTTTTCTTCTAAGAGGGTAGAAAAGTAAGCAGATCTAGCTGATCTTAAGGCCTTTCTGAATGCAATAGAGCTGTCTTTCCATGAAATGCGAAAAACCTCTAGCTTAGTTTTTTTCCAGCTCCGCTCCATTTTTCTGGCTGCTCTCTTGAGGGCCCGGGTGTGCTCGTTGTACCACGGTGTTGGACTATTTTCTTTAATCTTCTTTAAGCGCAACGGAGCAACAGTGTCTAAAGTGCTTCTCTGGGATGCTAAGTAGATGAAACTGATCAGGAAGATTATTTGTAAAGCTATCTTATATACACATACACATACATATACACATGCTGACTTTAAGAATGATCAGAGAAGAAAAGAACTGTGTGATTTAGTGCCGAGAGACATGACAGATGAAAGCTGTTTCTGAGTATGAATAAATCTGTTTCTGTGGAATCTGCCCTTAGTCTGCAGAGTGTCTCTGAGTGTCCTGAGAGAGTGTGTGTGTGTGTGTGTGTGTTTCAGGTGAGGGTGGCGCGCATCCCTTTGGCATGATGACGGGCGCTCAGGCTCCGTCCGTCGCTCAGGTCGGCGTGTCGGTCGAGTCTCTGGATCTTCTCGCGCAGCAGACGCCAGTGTCGAGTTCAGCCGTTTCCACCGTCGACTCTTTCACACAGGTGATCTCAGACGGACGGACGTCTGCAGGCTGTTTAACGCTGATCTTCTGATAGTGTTTAGCTTCAGTTCCACACAAGCATCAGTTCCTCTGAGAAACGGGAAGCTTTTATGACCATGAACCCCGTATTTGAGTCAAGTCACCTTTACTTATATAGCACTTTCTACAATACAGATTGTTTCAAAGCAGCTTTACAGTGGTCACAGGAAAACATTATAAACAAAGTTTGTTTGGCTGAACGGCAGCCTTAAAAGAGCAGGTGAATTAATACAATTGATGAATATTAAGTGTTAAGTTTTGATTATTGATTGATTGATAGTTTGATTATTATATTGATAATTCAAGTCTAATTTGGTCCGGTTAGAAATGGGTTCATGATCGTCACAGGGGAGGGTCCAGTAGAGTCACGGTCTCCGCAGACACCCCAGGGCAGTGCTGTGCTCGTGTCCAGGTCCTTCATCTGATCTGGATACGGCCCGGATCCAGCTGACCACGATAACCTCGGAATAAACAGAGACCAATATCAGCGTAGATGCCATTCTTCTTCTGATGTATCGAGTACATCAGGCAGGGTTCGTAGCTGTCATTGAAAACTGGAAAAGTCAGGGAATTTTTTAGTGTCTTGAAAAATCATTGAAATGTCATGGAAAATTGTAATTTGTCAAGAAAGTCATTGAAATGTCATTAAATTTGTCTTTCGTCTCTATTTATTTTTTCACTTCGTTCTTTTTTCTTTTTTTCTTTACTTAAATCCATCCGAAATCTTTTTATTTCTCAACGGTCGGCACTTCCGCGTTTGTAAATTGACGAATGACAGTCAGCGCCGCCTGTGAGAAGCGCGAGGAACCTCATTCAGCAGTTGCAAATGGCGCATTTGACCGTTCCGTTCGACTATTGTCATTCAAATACTATGCCGGGGGCGTCAGTGTTATACAAAGATTGGCTTCAGGCTGTGGATGGCGATCCTACATTGCTAGAGGTATGTCAACACCTTCGCCAGGTTTTATAAGCTGGATGTTCCATCTCTGGCTTCTCAAGTGCTTTCGGAGAGTAATTGAATAAATTATTCCTGGGATGTTGCTACTTTTCTCATGATACAGTTGTTACCGCTTTTGCTGTTGACGCTGGGGTTTCTGTACAGTAGTTTGTGCTTATGTGCTCACTGTCGCCGCTTTGCCGTTGACGCAATGCTCTCACATTAGTTTTGCTTAAATGCTCTCTGAATAGTCGTGTCTAATGATGTTACGTCTGACAACGACGCTCCGAAGCTTGCTTCAAACTCGAACGGTCCTTGCAATGAACCACTGCTTCGGAGCTTGTGTCATTACGTCACTAGTCACGTGAAAATGACGTTTGAAGCAAACACACTGCTTCACTCCGGCAGTGAACCACCTGACTGCTCTGACAGCCCGATCCAGTGTTGACGGGTTTGAAACCGGGCGGCTGTATTTCTTATAAAAGTGAAACCAAACCATGGGTTGTAGTAGACGGTGTTTGCATTGGCGTTATTGTTGAGGAGAGTGGATTGAGTTTATTTTAGTGTTGTATATTCAAAGCAATATATCCTCATTTATATCAGCTTTCTAAACTGTTTTTGTGTACTCCTGCATCATCTGTTCCATGCGAGAGGATATTCTCTAAAGCTGCTGATTTTTTTTTAAAGAATTCGCCTTTCACCAAAGACTGGAGAAAATAATATTTCTGAATAAAAACCATACCGTTTAATGAACACTTTGTCTAAGCCTTCTGAATGTACCCAAAGCACACCCTCTATAAGGTTTCAGAAATGACGTGAAGGGGAGGACTTGCTAAATGGGAATGTGCATTTTGATGCACATTTGATTTTTTTTTTTCCCCACTTTTGACCCCACCAGATATGCAGCTTGGGATCATTTTGATGCAGGAGAATTTTGTAAAAATGGTCAAATTTTGCAAGAACAAAGATAAATATTGTCAATTGTATTTTAAATATAAAATGGCTTTAACTTTATTTTAGTTTATTTTCAAGTGTCAAATAAGTATTTATTTTACTAAAGTTCTCTGAATAAAAGATAGGACAATCTGATTATGACCCCTTGAAAATTGTCAACAAGGGTTAGATGACCCCTGGTTTTCAAAACCTATTGAAATCCATGGATGGGACTTCAGACTGTTTTATGTGTTACTAATTATTTGTATTGTAGTGTACGCTATTTTTCAAGGGACTATCAGTCTGGCGTTTTGAATGTGTTTGTTCCTGTTCTGGTTTTTGCCACTTAATTGAATTGCAGTGTAATTCCATACACATTTTTATGGGACTTGGCTGACTGTTTTGCCCATTGCTGTAGACGGCTTTTGTTTTTAAATGCGTTTCTTCTGGTTTTGATACAGGTACGTGTATCATATTTTTTTGACTGTACAAAATCAAGTATTAAAATGTCATTGAGAATTATAACTTTGTCATTGAAAAGTCATGGAAAAGTCATGGAATTTTTTTGAACTGATGTGCTATGAACCCTGATCAGGTGTTATGGGAATGTTCCCGGTTCCGGCTTATCTAAATTATGCAGCCTAACAATCATTTTACATGATTTGGATTAAAAATGTATGTATAATGTGTTATGTGTATGCCAGGTTGAAGAGATGTGTTTTTAGTCTAGATTCAAACTGAGAGAACGTTTATGGTATAAATCACAAATAAAGCAAAGGTTCCTCGACTGAAGATCTTTCTACACTATTAGATCTTCATTTAAGCTACCAGTAGATTAGTCACATGACTATAATTATATTACTTAAATATATACCATTAAGCATTTAAAGTGCAGGGGTCTCTGTGACTGACCGACTAATAAAAAAGGAGATCTAACCATTTTCTGCTCAACTAGCTTTCATTGACTGTTAGGAGCAGCTCTAATGAAAGTAAAGTATGAAAGTGAATCTCCGACTCCGGGATAAAAGGATATTTCCACATGATCGATACAAGCTTTCCAGCCGTTCTGCAATAAAAATGCGGTTCACACGCGTCTCATGCTTCGCTGGGAAGAGCTTTATCTGAGCTGTGTGTTGGCAGGGTTTGATTGACAGCTGAGTGGGCGGGGCTTGTGTTCAGAAGCGGTCAGGATCTCTGAGACCGTCGCTCGTCTCACTGTCCATCTGTAGTGATGAGTCTTTCCGTCTCCACAGTTCACGCAGAAGATGCTGGAGAGCTTGTACAACTTCACCTCGTCGTTTGCGCTGTCTCAGTCCCAGATGAGCCCGAACCCGTCGGAGATGTACGTTCCCGCGAGCTCCATCCTGCGCTGGTGAGTGAGCGTCCAGATCCAGCGTCCGCCGCGCGTCTGTCCCTTCAGAGACCATGTTCTGTTTCCCCACAGGTATGAAAACTTTCAGAGGCGAATGACGCAGAATCCCAACTTCTGGAAGACGTGACGTGTTTTCCTTGTGTCTTTCAGTTTCACGGAGAAGAACATAATCAGTTCATGTTCAGTTTTAATTTCTTGAAGGGTTTCACCTTTTTCTCATGAATACTGCCTGGCATTCACTCTTGCTGAAGATGTTTTATATAACGTGATGAACTCATAATAAATACCATCTTTGATTTGTTTTATTTGTCATGTTTTTTTTCCACACAAAAAAAGGTTTCAGAGCAGCGTTGCAGAAATGCACAGCTCCGTTTCCTCTGGCAGAAAGTGTCATCAATATATAATAATATAATAACTCTGTGTCACTCCTCTGATAGTGATAATGTTCAGCAGTTAAGGTTAGGGTTAGACTAGCTGTTGATGCTTATCATTGAACTACTTCAAGGTATTTCTTTGAGTGTGTTTTTGAGAGCGAGAGAAACAGATTATGTGTGTGAGAGAGAGAAAGAGTGAGTGTGGGTGTGTGTGTGTGTGAGAGAAATAGTGTGTGTGTGTGTGTGTGTGTGTGAGATAGAGAAAGAGTGAGTGTGTGTGAGAAAGGGTGTGTGTGTGTGAGAGAGAAAGAGTGTGTGTGTGTGTGTGTGTGTGTGTGTGCTGCGGAATCGCGTGTTGTGCGGCGCGTCTATAGCAACAGATTTGAACACAAACATCTTTATCAGTCGCATCATAAACTGAATCTCGGATGAGGAACTTCAGTCATGGATCAAAGAAGCGCAATGAGTGATTATGAGCGCAATCATCTGCCGACTCTCTCCAGACTCACAGACGACGGTAAGCGACAAACTAACAACCCGAACTCATAATTAACCCCAACTGCGCTTGAATGAAGCGCGAGAATCGCATGAAATGGTTCAGTTGATGAA
This sequence comes from Rhodeus uyekii, assembly GCA_037043235.1. Classification (NCBI taxonomy): domain Eukaryota; kingdom Metazoa; phylum Chordata; class Actinopteri; order Cypriniformes; family Acheilognathidae; genus Rhodeus; species Rhodeus uyekii. The sequence continues at coordinate 14,574 of JAWRVZ010000760.1, forward strand.
CGACAGTCTCGTTTTTCGCAGATATCGATCACATTTGGTCGAGCGTTTCGTGCTTTATTGGGAAACAGATGTTCCTGCGAAAGGTACGAGTGGAGATTCTTATGATGTTTAATGAGCAGATAATTCAGATAATTAATGTGTGTTTCCTCGTTTCCTCTCTGCTGTCTGTTCCTGCATAAGCTTTGCTCTGTTTCATTAAAGAAGTCTGAACTGCATATACAGTAATACCTCGGTTTACGAGTTTAATTCGTTCCAAGAGCGAGCTCGTAAACCATTAAGATCTCATATAAATACTAATTAATAATTGACTATTAAACTATAAAATACTTGACAATTTACTGTAATATATATATAGGGTTAGGGTTATATATTATATATATAGGGTTAGGCTTATATATCTACACGGATCGTGTGTTTCAGGGGGTTTGTGTCTTTGGTCTCGGGACCTTCACCTTCTCCCGGCAGAAACTGAACCTTGGGAACCAACATGTTCTCACTCAGAAACCCGTTTTCATCCTGTCAGAGAGACTGTCTCGGTATTACGGGCTCAAGCAGATCAAGCCTCAGGCTTCAGGTCAGAACCTGCGGGACAATTTAATGCATCATATGTGGGACGAGTAACGCTGAGTTCATGAGTAACGCTGCGTCTCCTCAGATGTGCCCGTGGTGCCGCTCAACTTCGCGGCTCTGAGCGCCGAGGGCCCGTTCGACAGAGACACGGTGGAGGGGTGTGTGCGGGAGACGCTGCTCCTGCTCCTGCGCGCCGCGTCTGCGTCCCAGCCCGTCCTGCACAGCTTCCCTGGGATCGGCCGGCTCTCCTTCCGGCAGAGCCGAGTCAAGATGATGTTCTGCCGGGACTTTCTCTCCGGCCTGGTCAGCGCTGGGAAACTTTCAGCAGCTCTAAGTAACGTGAGTTACAGGGACTTCTGTACGTCTGCCTAAACCTGCAGGAATCAGTTGAGTTACTGTGTTTGGTTTGCAGAGGCTGGAGACGCAGAGGATTCCCGGAGGAGCGCCGGAGAGACCGGCTTCGGAGAGAACGGCGTCTGAGAGACCGGCGTCTGAGAGACCGGCGTCTGAGAGACCGGCGTCTGAGAGACCGGCTTCGGAGAGACCGGCGTCTGAGAGTCCGGCGTCTGAGAGACCGGCTTCGGAGAGACCGGCGTCTGAGAGAACGGCGTCTGAGAGACCGGCGTCTGAGAGACCGGCTTCGGAGAGACCGGCGTCTGAGAGTCCGGCGTCTGAGAGACCGGCTTCGGAGAGACCGGCGAGTGTCACACTGCCCTCCATACCAGCGGCAGAACGGCCGAGGAACCAGCGGCGGGCCGAGCCGTCAGCAACCCATCTCTCTGATCCTCACGAGGAACCGGGTTTGTGATGAGAGCTGACCTTCAGGAGAACCAGTCAAGTATGGCAGTTCTGAGCAAAGCCACTATAACGTAATGTGTGTTTGACAGAGACTCGGCCGGCGCCGGACAGACAGACGGAGACTGACCTCACCGACGCGAGTGACCGGTACTGGATTCACATCATAATATTGCATATATAAAATATTACGTTCCTTCAACAGTTCAACCGGTCTCTTTCCCACGAGAGCTGTCATCAGCTTCCCATGCTCCGATGAAACAGATGTGTGTTCCCACAGTTCAGACGCTGAGCTGTAACCAGTTCCTCCTCTCAGCACATGAAGCCAGTGGCACTGATCTGTCCTCCTTACAGTCATTATCTGATCCTGTGTGATAGTGTAACCATCAGCCGGATCATCAGTAACCCTATAACTAATCTGTCTCTCATGAGCGCAGAGATGAGGAGGCCGTCGGGACGCCGGAGGCCGGAAGAGCCGCGGGTGTGATGGAGACGTGCACTGACCACCGTCGCGCCGGACAGGTGAGGTTCTGCTTCCTCTGAGCTCTCGCTCTTTCAGCGCCTGAACCCTGTTTGTGTGCAGGAGTTGTGTTACGTCTGCATGCAGCGAGAACAGAGGAACGTTCCCGTCTATCTGGCGGAGGAGCGCCGGAGAGCCGAGCGGGAGCAAGACCGGCTCTTAGTGCTTCATCAACATCAGAAAGACCTGCAGTATTTCCAGAAAGAAGAGGTGCATAAACACACTCATGAGTGACCCGATCTCACGCTGACCTCTGACCTGAAATCTCTATATCATAATCACACACATATACAGACGTTTGTTGGTCAGAGAAAAACTGAACCCGTTTCTCCCACCGTTTATTATTCTGTTCTTTGCTGGAGTTTTGGGTTCTCGTCTCTGTCGCCTCTGGATTGATTAATTGGAGACACTCAATATTCATCAATATTATTGATTGGTTCTTCTAGAGCTGCTGTTCAGCTGAAACACACTTTTTTGCAAAAGGGTCAGGTGTAATATTCTAATAATTATTATATTATAATAATCTTTTTTTAAGGAAAGTTGAATCCCAAGCTGGACATCCGTGCATGATTACGTGTCATTTATTTTTTATCCGCTGTAATGTGACTGAGACTCGAGTGATCGTGTGTTTCGTCCCGACAGACGGACAGACAGCAGAGGAGGGCAGACGGTCGGACGGCGGCGGCGTTTAATCTGGCCGTTGCAGAAGCTCAGAGACGCAGGAAAGCATCCGCATGCAGCCGATCACACGTGAGTCTGAAACGCCGTTGAGAGGATGTGTGTGTGTGTGTGTGTGTGTGTGTGTGTTTGGTCATGTGACGCTTGGGCTTCCAGGACTCGTACATCTTTGCGGCTCGAGCCTCGACCGCAGACCGTGTGCCGGAGCAGAGGCGCTTCATGCAGGAGCTGATGCAGGAGGCCGGCAGACGCAGACGGACGCAGACGCAGGCGCAGCAGGAGCAACGGCAGCTGGACGCTCTGCATCTGCTCCGGCTTTCTGAAGAGTGAGAGAGTCCTCATCCCAACTCCTCATGAACACGATTAAAGACGCGTGATTGATTGTGCTTGTTTCCATCAGGATGGCATTGAAACGCTCTCAACAGCTGCACGAGAAACACGAGATGGCAAAGGCGTACCGAGAGGCTCTTGAACAACAGGTGAGGGACTGTAGTTAAGTTGGCTTGAGAAAGCCAACTTAGTGATATTGTATCTAAACTTATTTTTATTATTATTTTTCTTCTTACCTAAAATTCTCAAAGAATCTCCTCCTAGAGCTTTAAAGCTACAACCACTAAACTCTGCTCAGACTTCAGACCTGTTCTGACTTGAGTTACTATATCTTTTCAGACTGATCAGACTTATGATTTTTGATAAAATTGAAGATTAAAATCATAAAAAGTTCCATAGACTTTACATTGAACTAAAATTCACCAATCAGAGGGCTTAGATTACTGAGCCCGCCTTAAGGCTTCAAACTAATCAGAGCTCCAAACCTAACGTCATCACTGAAGATTGAACGAATCAGAGCGCTGTTAGTCTCTGCCAGAAACTGATAAAGACGCCATTACTGCTGGAGAGAGAGATCATAATCCCTTAAAATAGATTTATGTGAGAGAGTTTATGATCAAACGGAAATTGTTTCAGATTATCAAGTAACCGCTGCAGCGTGTTTGCTTGAAGATTTATGCACTTATATGGCCGAAATCTGACTCTCATTCGTGTTTACTCGGCAACGGATTTTCACTGTTGAGCACATTACTATGGGAAAGGTAAGTGAAAGAAGTTTAAACGCGCGTCCTCTCCTGGACTCGCGCCAACGCATAACCGTCTAAGCGCCTACGTTTATTTATGTACTTTATTGCTGAATTCTGACTCTCGCTCGTGTATACATAGGGAATGCAGAAACATGAATATACATTGGAAAGGCTTCCCTGAGCAGCGCGCGCTGACTCTCTTCAAATTCAAGTCAAACTCTGGCGGCGTCTAACAGTCAAAGTTATTTATAACTAATTCTTGAGTATATATTTACATTGTGTTAATTCTTTTAACTAAAGTCTGACTCCTATTCTCGAGTTCAAACGCGCTTCCTGAGCAGATTCTCTAGTAGATCAGTAAATGAAATAAGGTTTTTAAAGGATGCAAAACACATGGCAGATCGATTCAAACTGTAAACTGCTTGAGATTTGAAAACACTGCATTACTCTCCTCATTGTACTTGAGCAGGAATTATTTTAAAAATACTAATATTTAAGTGTGTTTCCCATGAAGGATTTACATATACATCTAAATAGTATTAGAGGCTCCATATACGCGCGTCCTCCCGCATTCGCGCGTCCACGCCTAAGCGCCTATGTTTATTTATAGCGCCTATGTTTATTCACACACATACATGCATATCTATCTACATCTATATAGTAAATATAAAGGGCTCCATATACATGCAGTGTAACGGCAGTCTGTTTTGAAAGTGGTAAGACTATATAAATAATGCTTAATTACATCTTTAAAATAGATATAAAACAAAGTATTATTCACATTAGTGAAAACTGACTGTTAAAAGCCAAGGATGTAATTAAACCATAGACATTTTTATAAACTAATTTTCCAACACTTTGGGGATCAAAAAGCATTGTTTTTTATTTTTTGGTATTTCATTACAACACCGATGATGAAGTCCCTCATGATGAATAACTCCATGCGTGTACCCTAGATGCCATCTTGCGGACTAACCAAGGATTTTAAGAGTTCTGTAATCAATTAATAATTTAATCATGTTTATTACCAATGTAAATGTTGTTGATTTTAGATTTATATTTAATATTCATTGTTATTCTTTGATATTTCAGACCACTCACTGTTCAACTGAATCATCAGTAATCTCCAAATAAATCTTGTTAGTGACATGTTTTAAAGTTTAAACTCTCAAAACTTTTCAAGCTTGAAGCTTTTACAACTAATTTAAACTTTCAGGCTAGGCTTTCTCAAGCCAACTGAAGTTTATAAAATAAAATTCCTCTATCTAGTTTGTGTTTGAGCCAGTAGAGGGAGTGAGAGCAGAAGAGTTTCTGATAGAAACAACAGGCATGAAAGGGAAGCTGCACTCGTCTTTTCTGCACTATTGTGCTGATTATCAGAGGACAAACAAACAAAGAACAAACTTTCCAAAGGCATCTGTGACAGAAAACTATTTTAGATAAAAACGGCGAAACGGACTCATCCCACCGCAGTGAATGAACATTTGCTAAACATCACGTCCTTATATAATGTGTGTAATGCAAGTGACGATTGAGTGTTCAGTGTGTCCGGATAATGCCAGTAAACAGATGATAAACAGTCCTGCTGTTGAGAGCAATAAGACTTCAAGTGTTTGTGTTTTCCTGGGGCTCAAACATCAAGTTTGTGAACGGTTGAAACGAACGCCTGGAATCTGTCAGTTCTGCATGGACAGCCGCACTCTCTCCTTTTGTTATGGAGAGAAATATCTTTGTGTTTTTCTGTCTGTTTGCTGATTTACAGAATAAACGGCGCTGTTCAGAAAGGGCTTCTCAGACGCCGGGCTCTGACGCGCAGCCCGTGTTTGGGCGCATGGACTCCAATCCAGCGACTTTAGCCGAGGAGAGACGGAGAGCACAGATCATCGCTGAAGAACTGATGAACACTGCCGATGGCAGGAGGAGAGACAAGCTGAACAAGTGCTTGAATGAGCAGAAGAGAGAAAGAGAAATGATGCAGAGAGACCAGAAAACGTGAGTGAGAAAAAGAGAATTAATCCTGTAGAGAAGCGTTAGTTCTTGTCATTCATGTTAATAAGCGTCTGACTCAGAAACCAGTCTGTTTCTGAACACCTGATGGGTTGACGTCTGTGACCGATCGTTTACAGAATGCTTGAAGAGCGAATCTGTCACTACGAGAGAATGCGAAAGCTGCAGGCCGCGTGCGAAGAGAACTGGCAGCACAACCTCAACATGAAACACCAGCGAGAACAAGAGGAGCTGAACATCAGGAGGTGCGAGAGGACAGCGAAATAGAGGATGGATGAGTTCTGGATGGATGGATGGATGGATGAGTTATGGGTGGATGGATGGATGGATGAGTTCTGGATGGATGGATAAGTTCTGGATGGATGGATGAGTTCTGGATAGATTAATGGATGGATGAGTTATGGATGGATGGATGGATGAATGAGTTATGGGTGGGTGGATGGATGAGTTATGGGTGGATGGATGGATGAATTATGGGTGGATGGATGGATGAGTTCTGGATAGATGGATGAGTTATGGGTGGGTGGATGGATGGATGAGTTCTGGATGGATGAGTTATGGGTGGATGGATGGATGGATGAGTTCTGGATGGATGGATGGATAAGTTCTGGATGGATGGATGAGTTCTGGATGGATGGATGGATGAGTTATGGGTGGATGGATGGATGAGTTATGGATGGATGGATGGATGGATGAGTTATGGGTGGATGGATGGATGAGTTATGGATGGATGAGTTATGGATGGATGAGTTATGGATGGATGAGTTATGGATGGATGAGTTATGGATGGATGGATGAGTTATGGGTGGATGGATGGATGAGTTATGGATGGATGGATGGATTGTAAGCACTACAGAAGAGCATGTGATGTCATGGTTCTGAATCAACACTGGAATCAGGAGATTTGTTTCTGGAATTGTAATATTGTGTTTTGTTCAGGTTTGGCGGTCAAACTCTGACGGACCAGCTTGGAAAATACGAGCGATGCGGCCGATGCAAACGCAGCACAGCCGACTGCGGCCAGACCAACGTCTTCAGAGACATGAATTACATGTCTGGCTCTCGATTAATGCTGTAGACCTCTAACCCAGAGAATAAACACGAGCAAAACAACAACAACAGTCTAGCGTTTGATATGACGCATGTGAGCCGTGACTGAGCAAAAAACACCTGAACAGATGAACAACGTCTTTATTTCTATTGCAATTTATACAATACAGGTCTTTATACAATTCTGCGTCGTTTATACACAGAAACCCATCATGTTTTTATTCTTTAGCAATGAATCAGTCGTTCACAGCATTTCATCGCTCCAGTTTCAACATCAGATGAAGAATGTGACGCAAACATGCAGATGCTGTCATGTGTTTCTGAACTGCTTTGAGGAGAACTTTAAATCATCATGAATGATATAGAGATGCACTTTAATGTTCTATGAAAATAGTTTTTCTGCATGTGATTCATCAATATAAAAAAAGTCATGAAACTCCATTGGTTCATTCTTCACAGCATATAATGTGGTTAGAAGAGGGTTATAATAGTGCAATAAACTCTTTCAGTCTGATGTCTGCCGGCTTTAGTTGAATGATGTGATTTGATTATTTTCTCTGAAGAATATTTTGCATATGACTGAACATGAGCTCAAATAATGGCGCCGCGGACGGCAGCCTCGGTTTTTTGCTCTTCAGTGATTGTCTTGTCTTTGTTTGTTTGTTCTGCTTTTAGTCATTCTTTTCCGATTGTTTTCACCAAAAATGAACTACTGGACATTAGGGAACACACACCAGACAATATTTCTGTGGTTTTTGATTATTCAGACGTTTTATTTGATATCCTCGTTGGAGTCGCGACTGTCTCTTTAAACCGAGCCAGACGCATGCGAGGGAGACGATCTGGGGCACTGGTCAAACTCTGTTGTGTTGTATATGTGCACTGGAAGCTTCAATACCAAGACTAATTCCTTGTGTGTGCAAGCACACTTGGCAATAAAGCTCTTTCTGATTATGATTATGATTCTGAAATATTCATTATTAAAGGGATAGTTCACCAAAAAATTATCAATTTAATCACTCTCATGTTGTTTCTTTCTTGTGAAAAGAAATGAAGATATTTTGATGGGTGTGTCACGTTTCACATAAAGGTGGACTCAGGGATGATTTATTTACAACAAACAGAGATCAAAACTCAGAAAAGAAAATAACCCACAAGGGGGAAAACATAACATAAACATGATCATAAATACTAAACGTAAAACAAACAAACCGGATCGAACGTGCAGTAGGAACAGATCAACCGTGAAGACATCCAACAAATGACAACAACACGACACAGCACAGCAAACACACCGGGATTAAATAGGGAACACAGGAAAGTAACAAGCAGAAACAGCTGGGATCAATTAAGGGAAACGAGGGAACAAGATGGGTGGGGTTACACAATAACAAGACAAAACAAAGGGACAGTGTCAGAGCTCTGTCAACCAACACACTAGAAACCCAAACTGAAATGACAGATTGCTTGTAACCAGACAATTCACAGTATCCACTGACTCCCATATCGTCACAAACTGCCATGCCGTTACATACATCAGAGAAGATCATAATGGCCATAATGAGCAAAATCACACACACTCACGGAAACTCTGAGCTCAAGCGCAGAAACTCACGGTCGCTCAGAAACTCACGGTCGCGCTCAAGCGCAGAAACTCACGGTCGCGCTCAAGCTCAGAAACTCGCGGTCGCGCTCAAGCTCAGAAACTCGCGGTCGCGCTCAAGCTCAGAAACTCGCGGTCGCGCTCAAGCTCAGAAACTCGCGGTCGCGCTCAAGCGCAGAAACTCACGGTCGCGCTCAAGCTCAGAAACTCGCGGTCGCGCTCAAGCTCAGAAACTCGCGGTCGCGCTCAAGCTCAGAAACTCACGGTCGCGCTCAAGCTCAGAAACTCACGGTCGCGCTCAAGCTCAGAAACTCGCGGTCGCGCTCAAGCTCAGAAACTCACGGTCGCGCTCAAGCTCAGAAACTCACGGTCGCGCTCAAGCTCAGAAACTCGCGGTCGCGCTCAAGCTCAGAAACTCGCGGTCGCGCTCAAGCTCAGAAACTCACGGTCGCGCTCAAGCTCAGAAACTCGCGGTCGCGCTCAAGCTCAGAAACTCGCGGTCGCGCTCAAGCGCAGAAACTCACGGTCGCGCAGAAACTCGCGGTCATGCTCAAGCTCAGAAACTCACGGTCATGCTCAATCGCAGAAACTCGCGGTCATGCTCAAGCGCAGAAACTCACGGTCGCGCTCAAGCTCAGAAACTCGCGGTCGCGCTCAAGCTCAGAAACTCGCGGTCGCGCTCAAGCGCAGAAACTCACGGTCGCGCAGAAACTCGCGGTCATGCTCAAGCTCAGAAACTCACGGTCGCGCAGAAACTCGCGGTCATGCTCAAGCTCAGAAACTCACGGTCATGCTCAATCGCAGAAACTCGCGGTCATGCTCAAGCGCAGAAACTCACGGTCGCGCTCAATCGCAGAAACTCGCGGTCGCGCTCAAGCTCAGAAACTCACGGTCGCGCTCAAGCTCAGAAACTCACGGTCATGCTCAATCGCAGAAACTCACGGTCATGCTCAAGCGCAGAAACTCACGGTCGCGCTCAAGCTCAGAAACTCACGGTCGCGCTCAAGCTCAGAAACTCACGGACACAACAAGATGGGTGGGGTTACACAATAACAAGACAAAACAAAGGGACAGTGTCAGAGCTCTGTCAACCAACACACTAGAAACCCAAACTGAAATGACAGATTGCTTGTAACCAGACAATTCACAGTATCCACTGACTCCCATATCGTCACAAACTGCCATGCCGTTACATACATCAGAGAAGATCATAATGGCCATAATGAGCAAAATCACACACACTCACGGAAACTCTGAGCTCAAGCGCAGAAACTCACGGTCGCTCAGAAACTCACGGTCGCGCTCAAGCGCAGAAACTCACGGTCGCGCTCAAGCTCAGAAACTCGCGGTCGCGCTCAAGCGCAGAAACTCACGGTCGCGCAGAAACTCGCGGTCATGCTCAAGCTCAGAAACTCACGGTCATGCTCAATCGCAGAAACTCGCGGTCATGCTCAAGCGCAGAAACTCACGGTCGCGCTCAAGCTCAGAAACTCACGGTCATGCTCAAGCTCAGAAACTCACGGTCGCGCTCAAGCTCAGAAACTCACGGTCGCGCTCAAGCGCAGAAACTCACGGTCGCGCTCAAGCGCAGAAACTCACGGTCGCGCTCAAGCGCAGAAACTCACGGTCGCGCTCAAGCGCAGAAACTCGCGGTCGCTCAGAAACTCGCGGTCATGCTCAAGCGCAGAAACTCGCGGTCGCTCAGAAACTCACGGTCGCGCTCAAGCGCAGAAACTCACGGTCGCTCAGAAACTCGCGGTCATGCTCAAGCGCAGAAACTCGCGGTCGCTCAGAAACTCACGGTCGCTCAGAAACTCACGGTCGCTCAGAAACTCACGGTCGCTCAGAAACTCACGGTCGCGCTCAAGCGCAGAAACTCACGGTCGCTCAGAAACTCACGGTCATGCTCAAGCGCAGAAACTCACGGTCGCGCTCAAGCGCAGAAACTCACGGTCGCGCTCAATCGCAGAAACTCACGGTCGCGCTCAATCGCAGAAACTCACGGTCGCGCAGAAACTCACGGTCGCGCTCAAGCTCAGAAACTCACGGTCATGCTCAAGCTCAGAAACTCACGGTCGCGCTCAAGCTCAGAAACTCACGGTCATGCTCAAGCTCAGAAACTCACGGTCATGCTCAAGCTCAGAAACTCACGGTCGCGCTCAAGCGCAGAAACTCACGGTCATGCTCAAGCTCAGAAACTCACGGTCATGCTCAAGCTCAGAAACTCACGGTCGCGCTCAAGCGCAGAAACTCACGGTCGCGCAGAAACTCACGGTCGCGCTCAAGCGCAGAAACTCACGGTCGCGCTCAATCGCAGAAACTCACGGTCGCGCAGAAACTCACGGTCGCGCTCAAGCGCAGAAACTCACGGTCGCGCTCAAGCGCAGAAACTCACGGTCGCTCAGAAACTCACGGTCATGCTCTAGCTCAGAAACTCACGGTCATGCTCAAGCTCAGAAACTCACGGTCGCGCTCAATCGCAGAAACTCGCGGTCATGCTCGAGCGCAGAAACTCACGGTCGCGCTCAAGCGCAGAAACTCACGGTCGCGCTCAATCGCAGAAACTCACGGTCGCGCAGAAACTCGCGGTCATGCTCAAGCTCAGAAACTCGCGGTCGCTCAGAAACTCACGGTCGCGCTCAAGCTCAGAAACTCACGGTCGCGCTCAAGCGCAGAAACTCACGGTCGCGCTCAAGCTCAGAAACTCACGGTCGCGCTCAAGCGCAGAAACTCACGGTCGCGCTCAAGCGCAGAAACTCACGGTCGCTCAGAAACTCACGGTCATGCTCAAGCTCAGAAACTCGCGGTCATGCTCTAGCTCAGAAACTCACGGTCATGCTCAAGCTCAGAAACTCACGGTCGCGCTCAAGCGCAGAAACTCACGGTCATGCTCAAGCTCAGAAACTCACGGTCATGCTCAAGCTCAGAAACTCACGGTCGCGCTCAAGCGCAGAAACTCACGGTCGCGCAGAAACTCACGGTCGCGCTCAAGCGCAGAAACTCACGGTCGCGCTCAAGCGCAGAAACTCACGGTCGCTCAGAAACTCACGGTCATGCTCAAGCTCAGAAACTCGCGGTCATGCTCTAGCTCAGAAACTCACGGTCATGCTCAAGCTCAGAAACTCACGGTCGCGCTCAATCGCAGAAACTCGCGGTCATGCTCGAGCGCAGAAACTCACGGTCGCGCTCAAGCTCAGAAACTCACGGTCATGCTCTAGCTCAGAAACTCACGGTCATGCTCAAGCTCAGAAACTCACGGTCGCGCTCAATCGCAGAAACTCGCGGTCATGCTCAAGCGCAGAAACTCGCGGTCATGCTCAAGCGCAGAAACTCACGGTCGCTCAGAAACTCACGGTCATGCTCAAGCTCAGAAACTCGCGGTCATGCTCTAGCTCAGAAACTCACGGTCATGCTCAAGCTCAGAAACTCACGGTCGCGCTCAAGCGCAGAAACTCACGGTCGCGCTCAAGCGCAGAAACTCACGGTCGCGCTCAATCGCAGAAACTCACGGTCGCGCAGAAACTCGCGGTCATGCTCAAGCTCAGAAACTCGCGGTCGCTCAGAAACTCACGGTCGCGCTCAAGCTCAGAAACTCACAGTCGCGCTCAAGCGCAGAAACTCACGGTCGCGCTCAAGCTCAGAAACTCACGGTCGCGCTCAAGCGCAGAAACTCACGGTCGCGCTCAATCGCAGAAACTCACGGTCGCGCTCAAGCGCAGAAACTCACGGTCGCTCAGAAACTCACGGTCGCGCTCAAGCGCAGAAACTCACGGTCGCTCAGAAACTCACGGTCGCGCTCAAGCGCAGAAACTCACGGTCGCTCAGAAACTCACGGTCGCGCTCAATCGCAGAAACTCACGGTCGCGCAGAAACTCACGGTCGCGCTCAAGCGCAGAAACTCACGGTCGCGCTCAATCGCAGAAACTCACGGTCGCGCTCAAGCGCAGAAACTCACGGTCGCGCTCAAGCTCAGAAACTCACGGTCGCGCTCAAGCGCAGAAACTCACGGTCGCGCTCAATCGCAGAAACTCACGGTCGCGCTCAAGCGCAGGAACTCACGGTCGCGCTCAAGCGCAGAAACTCACGGTCGCGCTCAATCGCAGAAACTCACGGTCGCGCTCAAGCGCAGGAACTCACGGTCGCTCAGAAACTCACGGTCGCGCTCAAGCGCAGAAACTCACGGTCGCTCAGAAACTCACGGTCGCGCTCAATCGCAGAAACTCACGGTCGCGCAGAAACTCACGGTCGCGCTCAAGCGCAGAAACTCACGGTCGCGCTCAATCGCAGAAACTCACGGTCGCGCTCAATCGCAGAAACTCACGGTCGCGCTCAAGCTCAGAAACTCACGGTCATGCTCAAGCTCAGAAACTCACGGTCGCGCTCAAGCTCAGAAACTCACGGTCATGCTCAAGCTCAGAAACTCACGGTCATGCTCAAGCTCAGAAACTCACGGTCGCGCTCAAGCGCAGAAACTCACGGTCATGCTCAAGCTCAGAAACTCACGGTCATGCTCAAGCTCAGAAACTCACGGTCGCGCTCAAGCGCAGAAACTCACGGTCGCGCAGAAACTCACGGTCGCGCTCAAGCTCAGAAACTCACGGTCGCGCTCAAGCGCAGAAACTCACGGT
>JAWRVZ010000760.1:37500-45000 GCA_037043235.1 Rhodeus uyekii
AGGGCTTTACTTGTACCAATCCGCAACATTCTGACAGTTGGACCAGCTCTTTGTGTGCTATGGTGGTGGTACTAGGTGAAATGCTGTCTCTAAACAGAGGCTTTCTCACTGGATAGTGGACGCTATTGCTTTAGCTTATGCGAATCAGGGACAGGAATGCCCTCTCAACATCAGAGCTCACTCGACGAGAGCTATTGCCTCATCGTGGGCCTGGTCTAGAGGTACGTCAATACAGGATATCTGTTTTGCTGCTGGCTGGTCTTCTCAGAACACCTTCCTCAGGTTTTATAAGCTGGATGTTCCATCTTTAGCTTCTCAATACTTTCGGTGAGTAATTGAATAAATTATTCCTGGGATATTGCTACTTTTCTCACGCTATCGTTTTTGTACAGTAGTTCGTGCTTATGTGCTCACTGTCACCCCTGTTGTGCTCTCACATTAGTTGTGCTTAAATGCTCTCTGAACAGTCGTGTCTGCCCTGTAACAGTGCAGCCCGCTATCTTTCAGGCTTCTGGTGTGCACATTTTGGTAGGCTTCAGCCACTGATTTCATTGGTTTGGATGCACCTATCAGTAGTGAGCACACGTGGCGGCGTTGCCATTGGTTGAGCTGTGTACCTCTTCGCTGGGATTGGTGTATGATTCCCTGTATCAGACTGGTCTGCGTATCTCTCAAGGCCAGATTAAACACCTTTCCCAAATGCATTTTCCACTGCACGTCTCGTTCCCGCTCTCAAAAGGGAACGTCTCCAGTTACTATCGTAACCTCCGTTCCCTGAGAGACGGGAACGAGATGGTGCAATATCCGCCGTGTTCGCCGCTTGACCAGCTGTGCTGTATTCAGTCATGATTCTGATGCAATTGCCACGCTTATTCTATTCATACTGCCTGACAGCCAGAGCCGCATCGCACGACAATTGGCCGGTTGTCAACTGGCGTTATCCTATATGGTTTCAGAAATTACGTGAAGGGGAGGAGTTCCCAAATGCATTTTCTCGTTATTGTCTCGTTCCTGTCTCTCAGGGAACGGAGGTTACAATAGTAACCGGAGACGTTCTGCTTCGTCATTTCCTAGTTTCCAATCTCTGCCCTCAATGCAACTGTGGGAAGAATTTCTGCACAATCCACATCAAATGTCAAAAGGGAGAGGGTTTTGAAGAGGACTCGTGTGCAGGCCCGACAGAATCTGGAAAACCCACTTCAGTCTGTTTACATGTAGTTTTCGCCAAAATAACTTGCGAGAAACATGATATTACATCCTGTACACAGTCAACTGTGTTTGGTTGCTCTTTGTGATGTAGGAGATCACATGTAAAACACCTTGATTGGCTGTGGCAGATTACAGAAGCCATACACACTTCCTAAAACAGGAAACTAACTTACTACTTCTTAACGATGTGTTGATTTGCTGTTCGATTTGTCTTCATGTATACAAAAGATGTTCTACCAATCACTTACATTGAAATGATCTGCTTTAACAAATTATAAACTTGTGTAATATATGCGGTAACAATCAGTCAGGATCATTGTTGGCTTTCAGCCAACACTTCAAAACAGTCAAAAGCATCAGAAATGAGCAGTAGAAAACACTCATGACACCACAACATCCATTAAAAGAGACTTACCAGAATGTGTTCTTCCAGCAACTAACAACCACACGCATGCCGAACAATTCAGGCACTGCCATGATTCCCTTCACAGGAAGTGACATAATTAAAGGGGAATCACTGATCCACTGCAGCGCCCCCTACTGGCATGGGGTTAACCCTAACCCTAACCCTACTGGCATGTTCTGATTACAGCCATGATTTAGCTCTGAACAGGACGGCTACGTTCAGTCTGGTTTACTCTACCTGGAGAAATCAAGGCAATCTATAGTCTAATTTTAACGGCTCCAGCCCTGATGCAGCCAAAATAGCTGTGATGCAGTTTTCCGGCATGGGGCTTGTGGGATGCATTGTGGGATGCATGACATCATATCATCAAATACAAGTGAACATTTGAAACATTTCAATTAGCATGATTTTTTCTGTCACACATATAACATTCATACACATCCTACAATATTATTTGTCTGTCTTCCATTGAAAGTTAAATGTTTACCTGTCAGAGAGCAACGGCATTGGTGCTTGCAACGTCAAAGTCATGGGTTCGATTTCCAGGGAAATCAAGAACTGATTACAATGTTAATGTGTTTCTTGAATGCAATGTAAGTTGCTTTGGATAAAAGCTTCTGCTAAATGCATAAATGTTAAAGGTCATTACTAACTTTCAATACACATTTTTTGTTATCATGTTTAGGTCAATCGAGTCGGTCTCTCAGACATAACGAGGACAGTATATGAGCGAACGGTGCAAAAGATCTAGCAGAAGAGCATGTAAATCTTCTGCATAAAGAACGGTCAGGAATTTTCCTAAGGGAGACGTATAGATTTAGTGGCTCCGCCCCTTTCTCATGCGCTCACACGTCATTGGCTGGTATTCAGTATCAGTGAAAGGAGGCCAATAAACACATAGTGCAGAATGTCGAGAGACATTGAGAATTCATTTAGATCAATATGATAAAAGTGTGAATATGCAGTTAAAAACAACAAACAGCCTCACGTGTTCATGGACTCAAACAGCAACTTCCATTTTTATGGCTGATATTTTGCACCAATTTCCCAGCAAGTCACAATTTTGTTCTCTTGAACATGGGAGAAGTGAAAAAAGAAGGGAATAATGCATTAACCCTTTGATTACAAACATTTAATTAATTATTCCCTTCTTTTTTTGCACTTTATATCAAGATAAACTATAGAAACATGATTATGTCCAGTGCTTGAACCGAGGTCTCAGATGTTCTGCTGACGGCAGGGCGTTTCTGCTGCGTCTCACGCTCATGTTTTCATCGGCTGGCAGGAACACAAATCCCTGAGGAATCTGCTCGGAGAACAGCTGAATAAGGGACACGCTTGGGTTTGTGTTGGACGGGCTTGTTGTTCCAGCATTCCCGATCACATGAACACGGACTCCCGCGTGACTCATGTGGGAAGCGTTTCAGTGGCCGGAGAATTCCTCAACTCGAAACCTGGATCCGTTACAAATGACGTCACGCTATCAGGATCAAAAACCAGATGTTCTTCCAGCTCTGCAAAAGTGCACATGGTAAATTAACAGCCTTTTATTTGAGACACACAAGAAGAGGAATGTTGTTTATGCCGGTAGTTTATCGTTCTGGCACAGATCCGTGGGGAAAGCAGCTTCAGGAGGGCTTTATACGGAGTTGGCAAACATCAGGTGTCTTAAGCAGTTTCTCATTGACTCCCTCACGTCTCTAACGCAGATGTTTCTCCTCCAGCGCTTCTCACCATCAGGATGAAGGGAACAGATCTGCAACAATGCATTAAAATGGTTTTAAATAAACAGCATAAATTTTGCAATAGTCACTACTAAGATTTTGTCATCTTTCACTCTATTCATACTCTAAACCTGTAGGACGTTCCTTCTGTGGAGAACAACAGGTGTTTTTTTAACTGGCTTCATGTTGACAGTGACTGAGTGAAGCTCCAGCGGATGGACTGGATTCCTGAAGTCTTCACTGAGACAGACGCGTCTTTCATCCGCACACACACTCGCCCACGGCCGCACCGACCGATCAGACAATGAGACGCTCATATCAGGGTTAGTGTTCCTGCATCACTCTGGAAATGGAGAGTCAAGTCGAGCAGCACTGCATTATGGGATATATTATGGGATATAGCCCTAACCCACACTATAGAGGACACACAGCGGCTTTTTCTCTGGCAAATGAAATAAAGCTTCAAAAAATATGAGAATAAATCATATCTAAACAGAAATCAATTCAGATGAAGGTTTCGTCTCATGGTCTCACAGGTGGAGGAGAGCGGCTGAAAACACACACACACACACACACACACACACACACACACACACAGCTACAGTAAAATCAGGCACAATGTTACATTAAAACATATCAAACACCGGAACAGGCTCCTCGGAAGCTTTTCAGGTAGTAAGAAGGAGATTTTATATAATGCTAAAAAAATAAAACATGATAAACGAGTGTTTTATGTCAATCAATCATTAAATACACAGAAAGACCGAAAGAAGCAACGAAACATTAAAACACCGAAACCCAGTCATTACTGGCCGAGAAAACAAGCTTGCAGAAGAAAGAGAGAGAGAGTGCACTCTTTCATCCGTCACGTGACCGCATGAGCGCGAGCGGCGCGCCCCCGCGCACTGGCGAGCACGCGCATCCCTGCAACGCTCCCGATCCCGCTGGAAGCGCCGATCTCCCGCGCGCACAGGTGAGCGTCACACAGGTGAGTGCCTGCGCGCGTGCCCGCGGATTGATGAAGATGAGGAAGAGTTTTCAGAGCTGTTTTCACTGTTGCCATGGAAGCGGGGATTTTCTCACACTCATCCAGAACTATTTCCCATGGATTTTGTCTCCGGCGAAGAACGCGAATCCCAGAATCCCGGAGTAACTTTAACTTTAGGCATGATTAACCCGATCTCCGTTTAGGCGCAGGTCAAGACCTTTGACCTTTGACCTTTGACTCGGAGCGGTTGTTTCGGCATCTGTTCTCTTTAATAAACGATAATCGTATTTATATAAAGCTTGATCGTATTGTGTATTTGTGCTTGATGCTGATTGAAGGATTTATGATGATGATGCAATTGTGATTCAATGAAATGATAAACAGAAATCAACAGAACAGCCAAATATTAAATGTTTATTTATATTTATATATGTTTATAAATGTTTATATATGTTGAGCTCAAGTTTTGCATTTTCCTCTCAGATTTTTTGTTTGTTTTCTATAGTAATATAAACCTGAGTCTGTTGTTTGTGCACAATCATTTTGTCAGATAGTTTGATCAAGTTTAGTGTTTTTTTCGTCCCTCAATATGTATAATATATTGGAAATATTAATCAAACTTGTAGAGCCATTTATAAAAATATTGTTGTCATTGTTGCTCGTCTCTTCCCAGTCTGTCAGAAACGCTCTGTTTAGTTCCTGTCTCTATGAAGCTCCTCCTTCTGTAAGCACACTGTGCTCTGATTGGTCGGCTGGATCGGTGTGTTGTGATTGGTCGAGAGCTTCCAGTGTGTTTGGGAAATGTCCCGCCCCTTCTCATAACTGCTAGTTTCAACACACGACTCACTCACTCAAGCCCCGCCCCTTTATTCTGCGCATGAATTATGATAATGAGGAATATTGTGAGTGTTTGTTCCAGAAGAAACTCAAGAATCAATGGAGAGTTTCAGGAGTTCAGAAACACTGATGGGGAAGAACTGCAGCTTTACAACATTATTGAAGTATTGAAGCCTGTTTCCGCCACAGTTGAGAAAAGAAAAAGATTAAGTCGAAATAATGACTTAGTATCTCAAAAAACGAGAAACTTATTAAACTTAAGTCATTATTTTGAGAAAGTTTCTCATTATTTTGACTTAATCTTTTGTTTTTTCTCATTTGTGGCGGAAACTGGCTTCGATAAATGAGAGATGAACAAAAGCATAACAGATCTTTATGATTGTGTTTGACTTTCTCTCTCCCTCTCTGTTGTCTCTTTCTCTCTCCCCCTCTCTCTCTCTCTCTCTCTCTCTCTCCCTCTCTCTCTCTCTCTTTCTCTCTCCCTCTGTTCTCTCTTTCTCTCTCCCTCTCCCTCTGTTCTCTCTTTCTCTCTTTCTCTCTCCCTCTCCCTCTGTTCTCTCTTTCTCTCTCCCTCTCCCTCTCTGTTCTCTCTTTCTCTCTCCTCTCTTTCTCTCTCCCTCTCTCTCCCCCCCCCCTCTCTCCAGGTGTCCTGATGGTGTCCGCTCTTCTCCCCGCTCTGCTCGCGCTCCTGCTCTGCGGTGCGGCCGGCACATCCCAGCGCTCCCAGTGGCCGGTGCAGCGTGTGCCGGTGGTTTGGCCGGAGCAGACGGAGGAACGGCCGCCGCCTCACTTCCTGCGGGACGCTGAGCTCCAGGTGACGTCCTCCTGCGGGCCGGACTGCCACAAGCGTGCGCCTGCGCCCTCGTACTGGGACCTGCGGCACTTCCTGTCCTACGAGACGCTGCACTCCAGCGGCCAGCTGACCGAGACGGCCGTGGGCATCTACGGGTTTGATGCCAACAGCTTCTACCAGACGCCCGCCTCTCGCTCCAGGTCCAAACGCCAGATCTTCGGCCACGACAGTCGCTTCAGTATCGTCGGGCAGGACTTCCTGCTGAAGTACCCGTTCTCCACTGCGGTCAAGCTGTCGACCGGATGCTCGGGCACGCTGGTGGGCGAGCGGCACGTGCTGACGGCGGCACACTGCGTCCACGATGGCAAGAACTACGTGAAAGGAGCCCAAAGGCTGAGAGTCGGTTTCCTGAAACCACAGGGAAAGGATGGGATAGGCAGAAACGGCACCACCAGCAGAGCGGAGCGGATGAAGTTCCAGTGGATCCGAGTGAAGCGCACACACGTGCCCAAGGGCTGGATAAAGGGCACCGCCAACGACATCGGCATGGATTACGACTACGCCCTGCTGGAGCTGAAGAAGGCCCACAGACGCCGGCACATGGCGCTGGGTATCAGTCCCGCGGGCGAGCGGCTGCCGGGGAAGAGGGTGCAGTTCTCCGGGTTCGACAACGACCGTCCGGGTCAGCTGGTGTACCGCTTCTGTGAGGCGGGCGACGAAACCTACGACCTTCTGTACCAGCGGTGCGACGCTCAGCCGGGCGCCAGCGGGTCGGGGGTCTACGCCCGCATGTGGAGCCGCCGCCGGCAGCGCTGGGAGCGCAAGGTCATCGGGATCTTCTCCGGACACCAGTGGGTGGATCTCAGCGGATCGGCTCAAGAGTTCAACGTGGCGGTGCGGATCACGCCGCTCAAGTTCGCCCAGATCTGCTTCTGGATCAAGGGAAACTACCTGGAGTGTCGCGACGGGTGAGCAGCGCAAGCCTGGCGTTCGGTTCATCCGCTCCTCTTCCTCTGCTCTACCAAAGACTTGGTAAGCCATAAAATACATCCGGAAACGATGTGCCAACGAACCCGTTCCTGTAACCTCACGCTCACAATCATCAGACGCTTTTCTCCCGTGACTTGCATCGCATTCAAGACACACATTGACATTCATAATCAGTTCTTTAACTCTTTTCTTTATGATATAGTAGATGTTTTATGAGTGATTTTCATCTGAAGGCTCTTAAAAACAATTAAAGGTGACACTTTATATTAAGCATCTTTAACTATTATGTACTTTACTAATTTAGATTAATAATCTAATTGAGACAATGCATTTATTGTGTACATCCGTGTTTGCGTTGTACTCTTTTTAAAACACCTGCATGTAATCCCTGCTGACCCTTCCTTTGACCTTTGACCTTTACCACTGCCCCGGTCCCTCCTGAAGAGTGTTTGCAACATCGACTCATTCAACCAGTTATTCTCTTATGCAGTGATGAAGTGCATTTCCCTGAATGTCCTGATGTTTTCCTCACACACACACACACACACACACA
>JAWRVZ010000760.1:55000-70000 GCA_037043235.1 Rhodeus uyekii
GCACGCACTCACTCTCGCACGCACTCACTCTCGCACGCACTCACTCTCGCACGCACTCACTCTCGCACGCACTCACTCTCGCACGCACTCACTCTCGCACGCACTCACTCTCGCACGCACTCACTCTCGCACGCACTCACTCTCGCACGCACTCACTCTCGCACGCACTCACTCTCGCACGCACTCACTCTCGCACGCACTCACTCTCGCACGCACTCACTCTCGCACGCACTCACTCTCGCACGCACTCACTCTCGCACGCACTCACTCTCGCACGCACTCACTCTCGCACGCACTCACTCTCGCACGCACTCACTCTCGCACGCACTCACTCTCGCACGCACTCACTCTCGCACGCACTCACTCTCGCACGCACTCACTCTCGCACGCACTCACTCTCGCACGCACTCACTCTCGCACGCACTCACTCTCGCACGCACTCACTCTCGCACGCACTCACTCTCGCACGCACTCACTCTCGCACGCACTCACTCTCGCACGCACTCACTCTCGCACGCACTCACTCTCGCACGCACTCACTCTCGCACGCACTCACTCTCGCACGCACTCACTCTCGCACGCACTCACTCTCGCACGCACTCACTCTCGCACGCACTCACTCTCGCACGCACTCACTCTCGCACGCACTCACTCTCGCACGCACTCACTCTCGCACGCACTCACTCTCGCACGCACTCACTCTCGCACGCACTCACTCTCGCACGCACTCACTCTCGCACGCACTCACTCTCGCACGCACTCACTCTCGCACGCACTCACTCTCGCACGCACTCACTCTCGCACGCACTCACTCTCGCACGCACTCACTCTCGCACGCACTCACTCTCGCACGCACTCACTCTCGCACGCACTCACTCTCGCACGCACTCACTCTCGCACGCACTCACTCTCGCACGCACTCACTCTCGCACGCACTCACTCTCGCACGCACTCACTCTCGCACGCACTCACTCTCGCACGCACTCACTCTCGCACGCACTCACTCTCGCACGCACTCACTCTCGCACGCACTCACTCTCGCACGCACTCACTCTCGCACGCACTCACTCTCGCACGCACTCACTCTCGCACGCACTCACTCTCGCACGCACTCACTCTCGCACGCACTCACTCTCGCACGCACTCACTCTCGCACGCACTCACTCTCGCACGCACTCACTCTCGCACGCACTCACTCTCGCACGCACTCACTCTCGCACGCACTCACTCTCGCACGCACTCACTCTCGCACGCACTCACTCTCGCACGCACTCACTCTCGCACGCACTCACTCTCGCACGCACTCACTCTCGCACGCACTCACTCTCGCACGCACTCACTCTCGCACGCACTCACTCTCGCACGCACTCACTCTCGCACGCACTCACTCTCGCACGCACTCACTCTCGCACGCACTCACTCTCGCACGCACTCACTCTCGCACGCACTCACTCTCGCACGCACTCACTCTCGCACGCACTCACTCTCGCACGCACTCACTCTCGCACGCACTCACTCTCGCACGCACTCACTCTCGCACGCACTCACTCTCGCACGCACTCACTCTCGCACGCACTCACTCTCGCACGCACTCACTCTCGCACGCACTCACTCTCGCACGCACTCACTCTCGCACGCACTCACTCTCGCACGCACTCACTCTCGCACGCACTCACTCTCGCACGCACTCACTCTCGCACGCACTCACTCTCGCACGCACTCACTCTCGCACGCACTCACTCTCGCACGCACTCACTCTCGCACGCACTCACTCTCGCACGCACTCACTCTCGCACGCACTCACTCTCGCACGCACTCACTCTCGCACGCACTCACTCTCGCACTCACTCACTCTCGCACTCTCGCACTCACTCACTCGCACTCACTCACTCTCGCACTCACTCACTCTCGCACTCACTCACTCTCGCACTCACTCACTCTCGCACTCACTCACTCTCGCACTCACTCACTCTCGCACTCACTCACTCTCGCACTCACTCACTCTCGCACTCACTCACTCTCGCACTCACTCACTCTCGCACTCACTCACTCTCGCACTCACTCACTCTCGCACTCACTCACTCTCGCACTCACTCACTCTCGCACTCACTCACTCTCGCACTCACTCACTCTCGCACTCACTCACTCTCGCACTCACTCACTCTCGCACTCACTCACTCTCGCACTCACTCACTCTCGCACTCACTCACTCTCGCACTCACTCACTCTCGCACTCACTCACTCTCGCACTCACTCACTCTCGCACTCACTCACTCTCGCACTCACTCACTCTCGCACTCACTCACTCTCGCACTCACTCACTCTCGCACTCACTCACTCTCGCACTCACTCACTCTCGCACTCACTCACTCTCGCACTCACTCACTCTCGCACTCACTCACTCTCGCACTCACTCACTCTCGCACTCACTCACTCTCGCACTCACTCACTCTCGCACTCACTCACTCTCGCACTCACTCACTCTCGCACTCACTCACTCTCGCACTCACTCACTCTCGCACTCACTCTCGCACTCACTCTCGCACTCACTCTCGCACTCACTCTCGCACTCACTCTCGCACTCACTCTCGCACTCACTCTCGCACTCACTCTCGCACTCACTCTCGCACTCACTCTCGCACTCACTCTCGCACACACTCTCGCACACACTCTCGCACACACTCTCGCACACACTCACTCTCACTCTCACACACACTCACTCACTCTCACACACACTCACTCACTCTCACACACACTCACTCACTCTCACACACACTCACTCACTCTCACACACACTCACTCACTCTCACACACACTCACTCACTCTCACACACACTCACTCACTCTCACACACACTCACTCACTCTCACACACACTCACTCACTCTCACACACACTCACTCACTCTCACACACACTCACTCACTCTCACACACACTCACTCACTCTCACACACACTCACTCACTCTCACACACACTCACTCACTCTCACACACACTCACTCACTCTCACACACACTCACTCACTCTCACACACACTCACTCACTCTCACACACACTCACTCACTCTCACACACACTCACTCTCACACACACTCACTCACTCTCACACACACTCACTCACTCTCACACACACTCACTCACTCTCACACACACTCACTCACTCTCACACACACTCACTCACTCACTCACTCACTCTCACACTCACTCACTCACTCACTCTCACACTCACTCTCACACTCACTCTCACACTCACTCACACTCACTCTCACACTCACTCTCACACTCACTCACACTCACTCACACTCACTCACACTCACTCACACTCACTCACACTCACTCTCACACTCACTCACACTCACTCTCACACTCACTCTCACACTCACTCACACTCACTCACACTCACTCACTCTCACACTCACTCACACTCACTCACTCTCACTCACTCTCACACTCACTCACTCTCACACTCACTCACTCTCACACTCACTCACTCACTCACTCACTCTCACACTCACTCACTCTCACACTCACTCACTCTCACACACACTCACACACACTCACTCACTCTCACACTCACTCACTCTCACACTCACTCACTCTCACACTCACTCACTCTCACACTCACTCACTCTCACACTCACTCACTCTCACACTCACTCACTCTCACACTCACTCACTCTCACACACACTCACTCACTCTCACACACACTCACTCACTCTCACACACACTCACTCACTCTCACACACACTCACTCACTCTCACACACACTCACTCACTCTCACACACACTCACTCTCACACTCACTCACTCTCACACTCACTCACTCACTCACTCACTCACTCACTCACTCACTCACTCACTCACTCACTCTCACACTCACTCACTCTCACACTCACTCACTCTCACACTCACTCACTCTCACACTCACTCACTCACTCACTCTCACACTCACTCACTCACTCTCACACACACTCACTCACTCTCACACTCACTCACTCTCACACTCACTCACTCTCACACTCACTCACTCTCGCACTCACACTCTCACACTCACACTCTCACACTCACTCACTCACTCACTCACTCACTCACTCACTCACTCACTCACTCACTCACTCACTCTCACACACACACAACACACTCTCTCTCACACACAGACACACACACATTTTCTCTCACACACACAGGTGTTGATGTTGGTGGGGGCACGGGCACTCACGTAGAAGCGGGCGTGCGAGATGTCGGAGGGCAAGGCCACGTTGTGTGGCCCGACAGCTTTATAGAGGCAGCGGCTGTGTCTCACCAGAACTCCCTGCGGCCACACGGTGCTGTCGGACCAACTGCAGAGAGAGAGAGTGTGTTTGTGAGGTGTGTGTGAGAGAGAGACAGAGAGTGCGTGTGTGAGAGAGAGTGCGTGTGTGTGAGAGAGTGCGTGTGCGTGAGCGCGTGATCGTGTGTGTGTGTGCGCGTGAGCGCGTGTGTGTGTGCGCGTGAGTGTGAGCGCGAGTGCGTGAGCGCGTGTGAGAGCGCGTGTGAGAGCGCGTGCGAGAGCGCGTGCGAGAGCGCGTGCGAGAGCGCGTGTGAGAGCGCGTGTGCGTCTCTGTGTGTGAGTGTCTGTCTGTGTGTGAATGTATACGAGTGTGTGTATATGAGTGTATGTGTATATGAGTGTGTGAGAGTGTGTGTGAGTGCGTGTGTGAGAGAAAGTGCGTGTGTGTGAGAGAGTGCGTGTGCGTGAGCGCGTGTGAGTGTGCGTGAGCGCGTGTGTGTGTGCGCGTGAGTGTGAGCGCGAGTGCGTGAGCGCGTGTGAGTACGTGAGCGCGTGTGTGAGTGCGTGTGAGTGTGAGAGCGCGTGTGAGAGCACGCGTGTGCGAGTGTGAGCGCGCGTGCGTGTCTCTGTGTGTGAGTGTCTGTCTGTGTGTGAGTGTATACGAGTGTGTGTATATGAGTGTGTGTGTGAGCTCACATGTGCTGCGGGGCGTTGCTGTAGGATCCGTGCTCCAGCTTCTGCCAGCGCCCCAGGTGAGCAGCTGATCGGTGCAGCAGGTCGCAGTAACGGGGCGGCAGCAACTGACTCATCAGCATCACAAACGCGTTGATCCACACCATGATCAGGTGCTCGCAGGACCAGCGCATGTCGTAGTACTGCGTGCTCTGCAACACACACTTCATATGTGACACACACTCCACTATTGCTGTGCAGTCTTTCACACAAGAAACATCGACATTCTAATCAGTTCTTGCTTTCCCTGGGAATCAAACCCATGACCTTGATGTTGCAAGCGCTGCTCTCTACTGTTAGACACACAGCATTCAGAAATGAAAACGACTTGTTTCAATACAAAGGTGCAAATTCAACTTGCGCACAAAATTGTAATATTGCATAAAGATGGCGTTTCACACTGAGGAAAGCATCGGTTCAAGCGTTTCCATTCCATTATGTGCTTCCTGGCATTCCCATCCAGGGTTTCTGCAACATCCCAAACATTCCTACCGCGACACACGGCAGTGACATCATCATCAGG
Source organism: Rhodeus uyekii (assembly GCA_037043235.1). Taxonomy (NCBI): domain Eukaryota; kingdom Metazoa; phylum Chordata; class Actinopteri; order Cypriniformes; family Acheilognathidae; genus Rhodeus; species Rhodeus uyekii. The sequence goes on from JAWRVZ010000760.1 coordinate 60,526, forward strand.
TCCGGCGGGAAGCGCTCACCTGCACGAAGCACAGCGGCAGGAAGGCCACGTAATACGCGCTGAAGAGCGAGTTGAACAGCACTTCTTTGATGCGGCGGTTGAAGTCGGTCTTGAGCTCCTGCACTTCGCTCCGGATCAGCTCCGGCGACGGCGGGCAGGTGTGGGCGGGGATGTGGGCGGGGCCGGAGAACTGCTCCCGCAGGTTTTCCCGCAGCAGCGCCAGGAAGTCTTTGGGTCGCAGCAGAGAGCCGTCGGCGCCGTCCGGATCGGAGAAGCTGCAGTCAGACGGGCCGGAGGGAGCGCGAGCCTCCTGATGGAAGCAGCACAGCGGCACATAAACCCCGAACCTGGAGCGCAGACACAGCGGATCAACAACAACAACAACAACAACAACAACAGCAGCAGGTGACGGGACAGCGGCTCTGCCGAGACTCACGGGTATCCCAGGAACAGCAGGTTCAGCACGGAGTAATGCTTGAAGAGGTTGACGAGCGTCCAGCACAGAGTCCAGCCGCACAGCGTCAGCAGAACCAGCCGCGCCGCGATCAGAGCCGCGTACCTCAGCAGAGACGCCGGACACAGCAGAGACGCCTGACACACACACACACACACACACAGATCATCATGTGCTAACACACCACTAAAGCCTCAGCCACACTTCCTCCTGCACACACACACACACACTCACTTTCTCTCACACACACTGACTCACTCACACACACACTCTCTCCCTTCATCACTCTCTCTCACTCTCTCTCACACACACATTCGCACTTTATCACTCTCTCTCTCACTCACACACACACACACACACACACACACACTCTGTGTGAAAGCCACATGTAAATGTGTTCCTCTGAGCAACAGCATGATGTTTATCACACAGTTGGGGGTTTCCCACAGAACGGGAGCGCTGACACGCGCACACACACACACACACACACACACACACCTCAGAGATGACGGTCCACACGAGTCTGCGGGCCAGCATGACGGTGATGAAGACGGCCAGGTGACAGTCCATCAGGTGGTAGTTCTGCGCAGAAACAGAAACATCACGTTATCCTCCACACACACACACACACACACACACACACACAAAATGATCATGTGACAGGAAGTGTTATCAGAGGAAGATAAACATGTTCTGAAGCCTCAGTATCGTGACTAACTCAATCGTAACGACTCATGTCCGACTCTCACTGAACATCACAAACATCAGAGGAGCACACACTAAACACTGACCGCACAAACATCAGAGCACACACTAAACACTGACCGCACAAACATCAGAGCACACACTAAACACTGACCGCACAAACATCAAGTGACACTTCATTGTGCGTCGCTGATATATTTATGTTGATTAAAGGAGGAGGACGAGCTCATCATGAGTTCTGATACCAGAGACGTGGAGGCCGCGGGCTGCTGCTGCGACGACCACCACACCGTCCTGTAGATGTTGATGTACTGAACGAACAGCGCCACCAGCAGGTAGAGGAAGAGCAGCGACTCGAACAGCAGGTTGCTGTCCAGAGGAAGATCGGGAATGCGGGAATGGCGGACGGGTTCTGGAGTGATGAGAGCCGTGAGGGGCGGCGCTGACAGACCCACCGCAGTGCTGTTCCTGCGCACACACACACACACACACGTCAGGGCAGAACGTCTCTCTTCACTCTCGCTCCATCAGGAAAGATCAGATTTCAGCCTGATATTCAAAACAGTTTGACGGTTAACTGAAGAATAACAGCATTCAGAGAAACAGACACGTGTCACACTGTTTCCTGCGTCTCCTTTCTCCATTTCTGTCCCCTGACAGAGTTTGGGTTCCCTAAAACCGTTTAAGAAGTCCAAATGTTATTTGTTAGCTGTTGTCTGCTATCAGTTATGGGCTAACTGCTTTCAGCTATCTGCTACCGGCTAGCCCAGGGGTGGCCAACCCGCGGCTCTGACGGCTCCACATCAGGGGTCCCCAAACTACGGGTCTTTTGGGTCTTCTGGTGGAACCTTCTGTACGGCTGATTGTTTCAGACAGACCATTTTGACTGCTGCTGTTTCCTGTTTGCTCGAGTGGATTACGTTTGTTTGCGTCGCATAAACTTGTTTTTATTTTAGATTTTAAACTCGACGTTCGTTCTTATTGCCAAATACAATACAAAACTAGATTATTTAATCAACTGTAATCGTTAGCTTTAATCTTAGTCGCTAAACGCGTTAGCATTGTGCTATCTTACTGTCCGTGCATACAGCGTTTTCTCGCTCGTGCCTTTTTCCCCCGAGTTCATCAAACAACTGGTGAATTGGATCAACACACACGGTGAGTCATGTCATCTTCTTTAATCCTTACATGCACTTCCTGCTTCATGCATACTATTTCTGTTTGCACTCAGTGTATGATAAATGTAGGGACATAGTTAGGCTGACAGAGAAGATCTCAGAATTAGAGACACGCATCCAAACTTTAATCGAGGATAGTAAGAATGCAAGGGCTTTAGATACTACTTTGGATGCGACTAGCTTAGCAAACCCTGTACATTGTTCGGTTCCGGCTGTAGAGCCCGTGCAGCAGGGCAACTGGGTGACTGTGAGACGGCATAATCGCGGGTCAAAAAACCACTGTTCCATTCCGATCAGAACATCAAACAGGTTCTCCCCACTCAGTGACGCACCCACTGAGAAACCTGTTGAAAGTGCTCTAGTGATTGGCGATTCTATTACTCGGAATGTGAAAATAGAGGCTCCAGCCACCATAGTCACATGTTTGCCGGGAGCCAGAGCGCCTGACGTCAAAGCAAATTTAAAAGTGCTAGCTAAGGCTAATCGTAAATATTCTAAGATTGTTATTCACGTCGGCGCTAATGATGTCCGACTTCGCCAGTCGGAGATCACTAAAACTAATATTAAAGAGGTGTGTGAACTCGCAAGTACGATGTCAGGCACTGTAATTTGCTCTGGCCCTCTTCCTATGCGCAGGAGTGATGAGATGCATAGCAGATTATCCTCACTCAATGGCTGGGTGTCTAAGTGGTGCCCGCAGAATAACATAGGTTTTTTTACAATTGGAAAAGTTTTTGGGGCAGACCTGACCTGTTGAAAAGAGATGGTATTCATCCCATCTGGGATGGTGCCGCTCTTCTCTCTAGTAATTTGGCATATAGTCTTAGAGCTAAACCTTGACTAACTGGGGTCCAGGTCAGGAAGCAGACAAACTGGCTAAACCGACCGTCTGCTAGCTGTCTCACGTCACAGAGGTCAGATAAATTACAACACATAGAAACTCTTTCTCCTAGATATCATCCTATAGAGATTGTGTCTGTTCCCCGAATTAGCAAATACAAAAATTTCTCAAAACCGTTTTAAGGGTAAAAATTTAATTGATTTACAAACAACTAAGAATGGCTATAACACAAATGAACAAATGATAAAGCTTGGGTTACTGAATATACGATCCCTTTCCTCAAAAGCACTTATTGTAAATGATATGATTACAGATCATAAACTAGATGTGCTGTGTTTGACAGAAACTTGGCTAAAACCAGAAGATTACATTACTTTAAATGAGTCCACCCCTCAAGATTACTGTTATAAACATGAGCCTCGTCTGAAAGGTAAAGGAGGAGGTGTTGCTGTAATTTATAGTAACACGATCAGTACTGCTCAAAGGTCTAATTTGAAAAATAATTCGTATACACTTATATAATAAGTGATGGTCCTTAATGTAAAATTATCTAGTGCAAGTAATAATTCCTGTTTAACTTTTGTGCTGGCTATTCTATACAGGCCACCAGGGCACCATACAGACTTTATCAAAGAATTTGCTTATTTTCTCTCAGGATTAGTAATGTCTGCAGATAAAGTCATAATTGTCAGTGATTTTAATATCCATGTAGATAATGAAAAAGACGCATTGGGATTGGCATTTAGAGACATCTTAAACTCTATTGGAGTTACACAACATGTATCAGGACCCACTCATTCTCATAATCATACTTTAGATCTAATATTGTCATATGGGATCAATGTTGATACTGTTCAAATTCTGCAGCAGAGCGATGACATCTCAGATCATTACTTAGTTGCGTGTAGATTACCTTTAGCCAAAGTCGAAAAACTAACTCCCTGTTATAAATATAGTAGAACTATCACTCCTAACACAAAAGATAGCTTTATAAATAATCTTCCTGATAAGTTTCATCTACTTAACATCCCAGATAGCCTAGAAGAACTTGATGTTGCAACAGAAACTATTAACTCTCTCTTTTCCAGCACTTTAGACACTGTTGCTCCGTTACGCTTAAAGAAGATTAAAGAAAATAGTCCAACACCGTGGTACAACGAGCACACCCGGGCCCTCAAGAGAGAAGCCAGAAAAATGGAGCGGAGCTGGAAAAAAACTAAGCTAGAGGTTTTTCGCATTTCATGGAAAGACAGCTCTATTGCATTCAGAAAGGCCTTAAGATCAGCTAGATCTACTTACTTTTCTACCCTCTTAGAAGAAAACAAATACAACCCTAGGTATTTATTTGAGACAGTGACTAAATTAACAAGAAATAAAGCCTCAACCCCAGATGCTTTAAAACAGCACAGCACTAATGACTTCATGGACTTCTTTACTTGCAAAATTCATAATATTAGAGAGAAAATTATAACCATGCAACCGTCTACTACAATATCACAAAATACAGTAAATTTTAGTGTCCCTGAAGAAAAATTCCACTCCTTCATTGCTATTGGGGAGGAAGAATTATCTAAACTCGTTAAATCATCAAAATCAACATGTAGGCTAGACCCAATACCAACTAAGCTACTGAAAGAGATGCTTCCAGAAATCATAGATCCTATTCTTAATATAATTAATTCATCTTTGTCATTAGGATACGTACCAAAAACCTTTAAACTAGCCGTAATTAAACCGCTTATTAAAAAACCACAAATGGATCCTACAGAATTAGTTAATTACAGGCCGATATCAAATCTACCTTTCTTGTCAAAAATTCTAGAAAAGGCAATATCTTCACAACTATGTTCCTTTCTAGAAAGAAACAGCATCTACGAGGATTTCCAGTCAGGATTTAGACCATATAGTACTGAGACTGCTCTCATTAGAGTTACAAATGATTTGCTCTTATCATCCGATCGTGGTTGTATCTCTCTGTTAGTGTTACTGGACCTTAGTAATGCATTTGATACAATCAACCACAAAATCCTTCTGAATAGACTTGAAAATTATGTTGGCATTAGTGGAGTTGCATTAGCCTGGTTCAAGTCATACTTATCTGAGCGTTATCAGTTTGTAGCAGTAAATGAGATGTCATATCGGTCACAGGTTCAGTATGGAGTTCCTCAAGGTTCAGTACTAGGACCATTGCTTTTCACCCTATACATGCTTCCTTTGGGTGCAGTTATTAGGAAGCATGGCATTAGCTTTCACTGTTACGCTGATGATACTCAGCTCTATATTTCTTCTCATCCTGATGAAACAAACCATTTCACTAAATTAACAGAATGCATAACTGATATAAAAAATTGGATGACTAATAACTTTCTACTGCTAAATTCAGAAAAAACAGAGATTCCAATTATTAAACCAAAACGTTCAGCACATAATAATCTAGACTACTGCCTAACACTTGATGGCTGCTCTGTCAAGTCTTCGTCGTCAGTTAGAAATCTGGGTGTGCTCTTTGATACCAATCTTTCATTTGAAAGCCATGTTTCTAGCATCTGTAAAACAGCGTTCTTCCATCTTAAAAATATATCTAAATTGCGACATATGCTCTCAAAGACAAATGCGGAAAAGTTAGTTCATGCGTTCATGAGTTCAAGGCTAGATTATTGTAATGCTCTACTAGGTGGATGCCCTGCACGCTTAATAAACAAATTCCAGCTGGTCCAAAATGCAGCAGCTCGAGTTCTTACTAGAACCAGGAAGTATGAGCATATTAGCCCAGTTCTGTCAAACCTGCACTGGCTTCCTATTAAACACCGAATACATTTTAAAATCTTGCTAATTACTTACAAAGCATTAAATGGTTCAGCTCCACAGTACTTGAGCGATCTCTTAACACATTATAGTCCTTCACGTCTATTGCGATCCCAAAATACTGACCAGCTTATAATACCTAGAATATCAAAGTCAACTGCTGGCGGTCGATCCTTTTCCTATTTAGCTCCTAAACTCTGGAACAGTCTTCCTAATACAGTTCGGGAAGCAGACACACTCTGTCAGTTTAAATGTAGACTAAAAACACATCTCTTCAACCTGGCATACACATAACACATTATACATACATTTTGAATCCAAATCATGTAAAATGATTGTTAGGCTGCATAATTTAGATCAGCCGGAACCGGGAACATTCCCATAACACCTGATGTACTCGATACATCAGAAGAAGAATGGCATCTACGCTGATATTGGTCTCTGTTTATTCCGAGGTTACCGTGGTCAGCCGGATCCGGGCCGTATCCAGATCAGATGAAGGACCTGGACACGAGCACAGCACTGCCCTGAAGTGTCTGCGGAGACCGTGACTCTACTAAACCCTCCCCTGTGACGATCATGAACCCATCTCCAACCGGACCAAATTGGACTTGAATTATCAATATAATAATCAAACTATCAATCAAATCAATCAATAATCAAAACTTAACACTTAATACTCATCAATTGTATTAATTCGCCTGCTCTTTTAAAGCTGCTGTTCAGCCAAACAAACTTTGTTTATAATGTTTTCCTGTGACCACTGTAAAGCTGCTTTGAAACAATCTGTATTGTAGAAAGTGCTATATAAGTAAAGGTGACTTGACTTGACGGCTACTGATTCAGGCGATTCTGTTATTTTAGCTCCACATCAGGGGTCCCCAAACTATGGCCCGCGGAGACCTTTTTGTCTACGGAAAAAAATACATAAATTTACCTGTATCCCGCCAAGATCAGCCGCCGCTTACATGGACGTTATGTTTTTACCGAATTCAAATAGAGGCGCGCAGAAGCGCGTTCCCTTTCGAGAGTGGGAACGAGATGTTGAGATGAAATGCATTTGGGAACTCCTCCCCTTCCCGTCATTTCTGAAACCTTATAGGATAACGCCAGTTGACAACTGGCCAATCGTAGTGCGATGCGGATCTGACAGACAGACGTGTTAACAGCATAACCGCGTCAGAATAATTGACGTTCAATTCAATTGCGTCAGAATATTTCCTTCACACTTCTCTAAACGGAATATGGAAAAATAAAGAGGTTACGATAGTAAACGGAGACGTTTCCCAACCGATCACTACATTACAAAACCTTATTCGCTGCTTACGTTTTCTACTTCCGGTTACCATCAATGAGATGACATATCGTTTTTTCCCGCATAAATAATCCGCAGAGGCCTGAGCATACCTTTTACACGCTCACACAGCTTGCGGGTGTGATATGTAATATGTATAAAAATGTTATGTATAAACATTTAAAATTTGTGATATAGACTGGTGTTTTTTTCCAGTTTTTTGCCTAAGGAAGACATTCCTAATGTCAAAACTTTTGCATCAATGTACCTTTCAATCTTTTGAATAACATGTGTGAACAAATATTTTCAGGAATAAAATACGTGAAGAACAATTTGAGAACAAACGTGTCTGATGATAATCTCAGGCACTGTTGATGTTCGGGAAATCAAATCTAGAGCCAGAAATGTCTGCTATTTTGGCATCCAGGAAACAATTTCACCATTCATACTAATACAGGTGTGCATGTCGTGTGTTATTAAGGAATGACTGAATAAAATAATATTAAATAAATAAAAACGACATCCATTGTGGCGAGCAGGGCGGGGTCGAGGGACCGTGAGAGCGTCACGTGATTGGTCACCTGTGTCCGGTGTCTCTCGTCTTACGGAGGAGCGGAGACTTAAAAGGAGGAGCGACGACAGAGGACCAGGCCAGGGGACTCATTTATAAAACTGTGCGTAGGATCACTACTAAAAGTTTACGTGCGCCCAAAAGCCAAAAATGCCATACGGCAAAAAAATATTGAGATTTATAAAACCGTGTGTATGCACACCTGTCAGGAACTTTCCCTTTATAAATCGCAGATGTCAAAGTTTGTTTAAATGTGCACACATTCTCCTGTCAAGTTGTTTTTTATAGATCACACCCTTTGCGTGGAAACTAGCGTACGTACGTTTCCAGTCCCGTTTTGTGCGTACGCACGCTTTATAAATGAGACCCCTGGACTTTATGTTGTGTTTTGTGTGGGCGGCAGTCGGCCGCGAGGGGCTGCCGCCATTACTTTCAGTTTGTATTTATGTTTTATTTTCATCATTAAAGTGTGTTAAATGTCTGCCGGTTCCCGCCTCCTTCCTCCCTGAACATTTAACTCCGTTACATCCATGTTTTGATTCTTTTTTATTTGGACCTCGAGTGTGCAGTCGGCCCCGAACTGCTGATTCACAGTTACTGCGGCCCTCGGGCTGAAGAGTTTGGAGACCCCTGCTCCACATGTTCTCTGTGTACAATCGCAATTTACTTTTAACAGAATCTCTCGCGTGATTTAACGTGGCTTTCTGACCGTTATCAGCTAACTGCTTTCGGCTATATAGCTGTTAGTGGATATCGGCTTTTTTGGCATCTCCATTTCCTGAATGTTTTTGCGAGAGAAGCACAATCACATGTTTCTGTAACTATAAGCCATGAGATGTTAACTGAGAAAACTTCTCAAATGTTTGATCCGACTGGAAGGCTAATATATGCACCGCGGAAATGCCATAACCTTATCAAACTTCATTTTGTTGTGAAGCACGTAAAGCGCAGAGGAGGAGTCTCACCTGCACCTGAGCCCCGCCCCATTGCTGAGGCCGCCGCCCACCAGCGTCTGCAGCGACGGCAGAGCGCAGCGGCTCAGCTGCTGTCTACTGGGACCCCTGCGGCCCCCGGGCATGTCCTCCAGCGGCTCCCTGCGGCTCCGTCCTCACGTCTCGGCCCAATGCAGCCCGGCCACTGCAGCAGAAACACACACACACACACACACCATAAAAACATGACCTGGATCACATCAACGGACGAACCCCTGTAACGTCAATCAGCGTGAGATCAGAGCGGCGGCCGTCTGACACGCGAGCGCTTCCTCTGGTTAAACCGTTGCAGCAAAAGAGGAAGTTAAAGCTGAAGTGTGTGAGACGAACACAGCATTAAACTCCTGAAACACACACACACACACACACACACACACACACACACACACACAGCTCATCCAGACACAGATGATGGGAATAACCTCACACTCACCCCAGACTGACACTGGAACCACACACACACAGACAGAGACACACACACACACACACACACACAGACAGAGACACACACAGAGACAGACAGACACGCACACAGAGACAGACAGACACGCACACACACAGAGACAGACAGACACGCACACACACAGAGACAGACAGACACGCACACACACAGAGACAGACACACGCACACACAC
>JAWRVZ010000760.1:75000-78269 GCA_037043235.1 Rhodeus uyekii
TGAGACACTGTTTATGATTTATGGGGGAAATCAATACAAGGAGTTGGTGGATTGTCACCATTACAGTGCGGTTGTGTACACACACATCTTCAAACACCACGTGAAAGTGAGTTTTGCATAATAAGTCCCATTTTTAAGATGACCTGTTGTGATTGCAGACTCGCAGCACCAGAACGTCCCACATGTTAGTGTAACGGCGTGACAGTATTAAAGAAGCAAAGCAGAGTTAGTGAATGCGTGACCCACTCAGAAGAAGTTCAGACTCTTACAGAGAAGCGCTCGGGCCGCTTGACCGGCTTCTTCCCGGGCTCGTACTCGCTGTAGTTGGGAGGATGATCCGACCACCCGCCGCCCCGCGTGCCTCCGCGTCTGCTGGCCTCCTCATTGGCCGAGCTCCACGAGCCGCGGCGGGGCAGAGGAGAGTACTCATCCCTCCCGGACGGGCCTCGGCTCCCGAGCGCCAGCAGATCGTCCCTGGATCGTGAGCGGGGTCTGTATCCTCCCGACCGGCTCCGGCTGTCCAGGACGTCCTCCTGACTGTAGCTGCGCGGAATGGCCGGGCGAGGGTAGCGGCGGTCGTCTCGGGGGGGCGCGCCGTAGGCGGATGAGCCGCTGGAGTGCGTCTGCGGGCGTCCCGCTCCTCGTGATCCAGACGGGAACCTGCGTGAGCCGGGGCCGTCGTCCAGGCCGGAGAGCATGCTGGGAGGGCCGGCGGAGAAGGGCACGCGCTGCGGCATGTGCTGCGGGGGGGGGGGCATGTGCTGCGCGGGCTGCGGCTGTAAGAGCGGGCTGTTCACGTCCATCCCGCGCACCTGACTCTCCAGATAGTCCAGCACATGGCTGGTGCCGTGAGCGCTGCCGTTGGCATGGATGCTGGGAGGCGGCATGTTCATGGGCATCTGCGGGTGCGGCAGCGGCACCGGAGTCATGCCACCCTTCCCTGATGCAGACCCTGATGCAGGAGAAACAGAGTCAGCGCAACACAAACAACATAGCTCAGTTACAAAAAATAAGAGAAGAAAAGCTAAACAGCTAACAATTACACACACACACACACACAGAACAACTGTCATATGTGCTTATAAACTGCGTCATATTTAATGCAGCATTTCCTCTGAACGATCAACAGCATCTGAAACATCTCCTGCAGTCTCTGCTGAGAAACACTGACTGACTTCTGCCAAGTAAACGTGAGAATAACTTTGAAGTTGTAAGTAATACTTCAGTTGGACTGAAGCAGCTTTACTTGATCATACATATGCTGGTCAGTCAGGGTCAGTCAGGGTCATGTGTCGGTCAGGGTCATGTGTCGGTCAGGGTCATGTGTCGGTCAGGGTCATGTGTCGGTCAGGGTCATGTGTCGGTCAGGGTCAGTCAGGGTGAGGGTCAGTCAGGGTCATGTGTCAGTCAGGGTCATGTGTCAGTCAGGGTCATGTGTCGGTCAGGGTCATGTGTCGGTCAGGGTCATGTGTCGGTCAGGGTCATGTGTCGGTCAGGGTCAGTCAGGGTGAGGGTCAGTCAGGGTCATGTGTCAGTCAGGGTCATGTGTCGGTCAGGGTCATGTGTCGGTCAGGGTCATGTGTCGGTCAGGGTCATGTGTCGGTCAGGGTCATGTGTCGGTCAGGGTCATGTGTCGGTCAGGGTCATGTGTCGGTTAGGGTCATGTGTCGGTCAGGGTCATGTGTCGGTCAGGGTCATGTGTCAGTCAGGGTCATGTGTCAGTCAGGGTCATGTGTCGGTCAGGGTCATGTGTCGGTCAGGGTCATGTGTCGGTCAGGGTCATGTGTCAGTCAGGGTCATGTGTCAGTCAGGGTCATGTGTCAGTCAGGGTCATGTGTCAGTCAGGGTCATGTGTCAGTCAGGGTCATGTGTCGGTCAGGGTCATGTGTCGGTCAGGGTCATGTGTCGGTCAGGGTCATGTGTCGGTCAGGGTCATGTGTCGGTCAGGGTCATGTGTCAGTCAGGGTCATGTGTCGGTCAGGGTCATGTGTCGGTCAGGGTCATGTGTCGGTCAGGGTCATGTGTCGGTCAGGGTCATGTGTCGGTCAGGGTCATGTGTCAGTCAGGGTCATGTGTCAGTCAGGGTCATGTGTCAGTCAGGGTCATGTGTCAGTCAGGGTCATGTGTCAGTCAGGGTCATGTGTCAGTCAGGGTCATGTGTCAGTCAGGGTCATGTGTCAGTCAGGGTCATGTGTCGGTTAGGGTCATGTGTCAGTCAGGGTCAGGGTCAGGGTTAGGGTGACACTGACCTGCGTACAGCATGGGGTTCATCTGGTAGACGGAGCTGTGGTTGCTCATGGGCGCGTAGAGCGGCTGCCCGTTCAGCCACGGCGTCATGGCCTTCTGTGCGTCCTTCATCATCCGGTGCTGCATCACAGCTGAACACACACACACACACACACAGTTACACACAGACACACAGTTACACAGCTCTGCACAGGTGTGTGGTGCGGGTACGAACCCTTCTCCGGGCAGCAGCAGGTCTGCGGGCAGCAGGGGCAGCGCACGTAACAGCAGCACTTCTGTGGGCAGCACTGGCAGCAGCACACACACAGCAGGAGGATCAGCATCAGCCCCCCCATCACGATCAGCAGCACCGTCAGCCAGTCTAACACACACACACAGCAGATCAGAGCGCTCGCAACACACACACACACACACACACACACACAGCAGGAGGATCAGCATCAGCCCCCCCATCACGATCAGCAGCACCGTCAGCCAGTCTAACACACACACACACACACACACACACACAGCAGGAGGATCAGCATCAGCCCCCCCATCACGATCAGCAGCACCGTCAGCCAGTCTAACACACACACACACAGCAGATCAGAGCGCTCGCAACACACACACACACACACACAGCAGATCAGAGCACTCGCAACACACACACACACACACACAGCAGATCAGAGCGCTCGCAACACACACACACACACACACACACACACAGACCAGATCTGAGCGCTCGCAACACACACACACAGACCAGATCAGAGCACTCGCAACACACACACACACACACACACACACACACACACACACACACACACACACACAGACCAGATCTGAGCGCTCGCAACACACCGCCACGGGCTCCAATCTCAGGACATGTATATTCTCTAAAGCAGTCAGAGATTGTTTAGCAATGAAAGGTTTTTAATATATAGCTCATAATTAGCCTGCAGTTTCTGCATTGAGACGCAAGGCAGTCTAACACACACACACACACACACACACACACACACACACACACTCACTCA
>JAWRVZ010000761.1:0-78187 GCA_037043235.1 Rhodeus uyekii
GCCTAGGATTGAAAACCATTGCTCTACAAGATGAGAAGTGGCAGCTTGGTTTGTCTTCCTTGGGACCACGTTCTTTTCCTGCCGCAGCCCTTTTCCTGCACGAAAACAGCCCAGGAGACTGGTTTTGCTGTAGTCGTGGCCGAGTGGTTAAGGCGATGGACTAGAAATCCATTGGGGTTTCCCCGCGCAGGTTCGAATCCTGCCGACTACGTTATGCTAAGACACCCGCGTGCTAGAAACTATGAGTTTTCAGGATGGTCGTGTTGTTGTTCTTTTCACGTATTCTAGTCTCTCAAGAGATGCATGTCTCGTACTTATACAGGGCTCCTCCACTGATAAGTGCTCATTCAGACTCCTGAAACAGAGGCCTGTTCGTTGTGAATCTTTATGAGAATTACTCCTCTCCAGACCTCAGAGGAGGTGGCAAGTCAAAGAGAAGAAATGTGCCGTGATCGTATAGTGGTTAGTACTCTGCGTTGTGGCCGCAGCAACCCCGGTTCGAATCCGGGTCACGGCAGGCCCCCTTCTGTTAAGCAGAGGTCAAGCTCCTTTTTGTCACCTCTATCCATCAGCTGGATTTGGGGTTGAAGGTCCCCTCTGTGATGTGCATTCAACATGCAGACTGCAGCATGGCTCTGGGTCACAGAGAGACATGGTCGTGGCCAAAAGGTTATGGGTTTGAGATAAATTGGGGCCACATACAGATGACAGAATGGCTCTGGGTCACAGAGAGCCGTAGTCGTGGCCAAGAGGTTATGGCCTTGAAATCCATTTGGGGTCTCCCTGTGCAGGTTTGGACCCTGCTAGCTGGACACTTCTGCTTTAGCTTTCTGTGGTGGGATTTGTACCCCGCAAGGCCTCTGGCAATACCTTTGCTGGCCCCTGATGGCTTCAAGGGCTTTTCTTGGTGCAGTGATGTGGCTTTCAGAGACAATTGCGTACCTGAGCTATGAAATGCTGTATTTGTGGAGAACCACCTGTTCTAGTCTCTCAAGAGATGCATGTCTCAAGCTTATACAGGGCTCCTCCACTGATGAGTGCTCCTTCAGACTTATCAGTGTTTGCCACTTATCAGCCATTGTTGCCAGCTCACCAGGAGCAGCCCATCTCTTTCTGTCCTTATTGTTTGCGGGATTCAGCCTGCATGGATTGTGGCAAATAAAGGTTTTCCCGGGCGTACCGCATGTGCTTTTTTGGGGGAACGGCAGCTGCGTCTTAAGAAGCAGGCGGTGTTAAGGGCCACCAAATCACAGTCGGCAGGACGTCAGAATTTTAATCTCAGGTTTCCAGGGTTCAAATCCTTGTTTGGGTGAAGGGCTGTCATTTTGTTGCAGGCCTCAATCTGCTGTGACTCTCTTCAAGAGCGTTTTTCAAACCTGGTGAGCCACTTGGCATTTTGAGCGTCTCCCTAATTCCCCTAATTTAACACGCCTATTTCAGGTCATCAGCTCACTAGGGAAGAGGGCCTGGGAAGTCAACGGATTGTGTCGGGCAAGAGAGACACACAAAATGTCTGTTGCTTTTGGTCCGCAGGCCTAGGATTGAAAACCATTGCTCTACAAGATGAGAAGTGGCAGCTTGGTTTGTCTTCCTTGGGACCACGTTCTTTTCCTGCCGCAGCCCTTTTCCTGCACGAAAACAGCCCAGGAGACTGGTTTTGCTGTAGTCGTGGCCGAGTGGTTAAGGCGATGGACTAGAAATCCATTGGGGTTTCCCCGCGCAGGTTCGAATCCTGCCGACTACGTTATGCTAAGACACCCGCGTGCTAGAAACTATGAGTTTTCAGGATGGTCGTGTTGTTGTTCTTTTCACGTATTCTAGTCTCTCAAGAGATGCATGTCTCGTACTTATACAGGGCTCCTCCACTGATAAGTGCTCATTCAGACTCCTGAAACAGAGGCCTGTTCGTTGTGAATCTTTATGAGAATTACTCCTCTCCAGACCTCAGAGGAGGTGGCAAGTCAAAAGAAGAAAGATCGTATAGTGGTTAGTGCCGTGTGCCTGCGTTGTGGCGTTGTGGCAGCAACCCCGGTTCGAATCCGGGTCACGGCAGGCCCCCTTCTGTTAAGCAGAGGTCAAGCTCCTTTTTGTCACCTCTATCCATCAGCTGGATTTGGGGTTGAAGGTCCCCTCTGTGATGTGCATTCAACATGCAGACTGCAGCATGGCTCTGGGTCACAGAGAGACATGGTCGTGGCCAAAAGGTTATGGGTTTGAGATAAATTGGGGCCACATACAGATGACAGAATGGCTCTGGGTCACAGAGAGCCGTAGTCGTGGCCAAGAGGTTATGGCCTTGAAATCCATTTGGGGTCTCCCTGTGCAGGTTTGGACCCTGCTAGCTGGACACTTATGCTTTAGCTTTCTGTGGTGGGATTTGTACCCCGCAAGGCCTCTGGCAATACCTTTGCTGGCCCCTGATGGCTTCAAGGGCTTTTCTTGGTGCAGTGATGTGGCTTTCAGAGACAATTGCGTACCTGAGCTATGAAATGCTGTATTTGTGGAGAACCACCTGTTCTAGTCTCTCAAGAGAGCATGTCTCAAGCTTATACAGGGCTCCTCCACTGATGAGTGCTCCTTCAGACTTATCAGTGTTTGCCACTTATCAGCCATTGTTGCCAGCTCACCAGGAGCAGCCCATCTCTTTCTGTCCTTATTGTTTGCGGGATTCAGCCTGCATGGATTGTGGCAAATAAAGGTTTTCCCGGGCGTACCGCATGTGCTTTTTTGGGGGAACGGCAGCTGCGTCTTAAGAAGCAGGCGGTGTTAAGGGCCACCAAATCACAGTCGGCAGGACGTCAGAATTTTAATCTCAGGTTTCCAGGGTTCAAATCCTTGTTTGGGTGAAGGGCTGTCATTTTGTTGCAGGCCTCAATCTGCTGTGACTCTCTTCAAGAGCGTTTTTCAAACCTGGTGAGCCACTTGGCATTTTGAGCGTCTCCCTAATTTAACAAGCCTATTTCAGGTCATCAGCTCACTAGGGAAGAGGGCCTGGGAAGTCAACGGATTGTGTCGGGCAAGAGAGACACACAAAATGTCTGTTGCTTTTGGTCCGCAGGCCTAGGATTGAAAACCATTGCTCTACAAGATGAGAAGTGGCAGCTTGGTTTGTCTTCCTTGGGACCACGTTCTTTTCCTGCCGCAGCCCTTTTCCTGCACGAAAACAGCCCAGGAGACTGGTTTTGCTGTAGTCGTGGCCGAGTGGTTAAGGCGATGGACTAGAAATCCATTGGGGTTTCCCCGCGCAGGTTCGAATCCTGCCGACTACGTTATGCTAAGACACCCGCGTGCTAGAAACTATGAGTTTTCAGGATGGTCGTGTTGTTGTTCTTTTCACGTATTCTAGTCTCTCAAGAGATGCATGTCTTGTACTTATACAGGGCTCCTCCACTGATAAGTGCTCATTCAGACTCCTGAAACAGAGGCCTGTTCGTTGTGAATCTTTATGAGAATTACTCCTCTCCAGACCTCAGAGGAGGTGGCAAGTCAAAGAGAAGAAATGTGCCGTGATCGTATAGTGGTTAGTACTCTGCGTTGGCCGCAGCAACCCCGTTGAATGGCGCAGCAACCCAGAGGCCTGGTTTGAATCTGGGTCACGGCAGGCCCCCTTCTGTAAAAGCAGAGGTCAAGTTTCTTTTTTGTCACCTCTATCCATCAGCTGGATTTGGGGTTGAAGGTCCCCTCTGTGATGTGCATTCAACATGCAGACTGCAGCATGGCTCTGGGTCACAGAGAGACATGGTCGTGGCCAAAAGGTTATGGGTTTGAGATAAATTGGGGCCACATACAGATGACAGAATGGCTCTGGGTCACAGAGAGCCGTAGTCGTGGCCAAGAGGTTATGGCCTTGAAATCCATTTGGGGTCTCCCTGTGCAGGTTTGGACCCTGCTAGCTGGATACTTCTGCTTTAGCTTTCTGTGGTGGGATTTGTACCCCGCAAGGCCTCTGGCAATACCTTTGCTGGCCCCTGATGGCTTCAAGGGCTTTTCTTGGTGCAGTGATGTGGCTTTCAGAGACAATTGCGTACCTGAGCTATGAAATGCTGTATTTGTGGAGAACCACCTGTTCTAGTCTCTCAAGAGATGCATGTCTCAAGCTTATACAGGGCTCCTCCACTGATGAGTGCTCCTTCAGACTTATCAGTGTTTGCCACTTATCAGCCATTGTTGCCAGCTCACCAGGAGCAGCCCATCTCTTTCTGTCCTTATTGTTTGCGGGATTCAGCCTGCATGGATTGTGGCAAATAAAGGTTTTCCCGGGCGTACCGCATGTGCTTTTTTGGGGGAACGGCAGCTGCGTCTTAAGAAGCAGGCGGTGTTAAGGGCCACCAAATCACAGTCGGCAGGACGTCAGAATTTTAAAATCAGGTTTCCAGGGTTCAAATCCTTGTTTGGGTGAAGGGCTGTCATTTTGTTGCAGGCCTCAATCTGCTGTGACTCTCTTCAAGAGCGTTTTTCAAACCTGGTGAGCCACTTGGCATTTTGAGCGTCTCCCTAATTTAACACGCCTATTTCAGGTCATCAGCTCACTAGGGAAGAGGGCCTGGGAAGTCAACGGATTGTGTCGGGCAAGAGAGACACACAAAATGTCTGTTGCTTTTGGTCCGCAGGCCTAGGATTGAAAACCATTGCTCTACAAGATGAGAAGTGGCAGCTTGGTTTGTCTTCCTTGGGACCACGTTCTTTTCCTGCCGCAGCCCTTTTCCTGCACGAAAACAGCCCAGCAGACTGGTTTTCCTGTAGTCGTGGCCGAGTGGTTAAGGCGATGGACTAGAAATCCATTGGGGTTTCCCCGCGCAGGTTCGAATCCTGCCGACTACGTTATGCTAAGACACCCGCGTGCTAGAAACTATGAGTTTTCAGGATGGTCGTGTTGTTGTTCTTTTCACGTATTCTAGTCTCTCAAGAGATGCATGTCTTGTACTTAAACAGGGCTCCTCCACTGATAAGTGCTCATTCAGACTCCTGAAACAGAGGCCTGTTCATTGTGAATCTTTATGAGAATTACTCCTCTCCAGACCTCAGAGGAGGTGGCAAGTCAAATAGAAGAAATGTGCCGTGATCGTATAGTGGTTAGTACTCTGCGTTGTGGCCGCAGCAACCCCCGTTCGAATCCGGGTCACGGCAGGCCCCCTTCTGTTAAGCAGAGGTCAAGCTCCTTTTTGTCACCTCTATCCATCAGCTGGATTTGGGGTTGAAGGTCCCCTCTGTGATGTGCATTCAACATGCAGACTGCAGCATGGCTCTGGGTCACAGAGAGACATGGTCGTGGCCAAAAGGTTATGGGTTTGAGATAAATTGGGGCCACATACAGATGACAGAATGGCTCTGGGTCACAGAGAGCCGTAGTCGTGGCCAAGAGGTTATGGCCTTGAAATCCATTTGGGGTCTCCCTGTGCAGGTTTGGACCCTGCTAGCTGGACACTTCTGCTTTAGCTTTCTGTGGTGGGATTTGTACCCCGCAAGGCCTCTGGCAATACCTTTGCTGGCCCCTGATGGCTTCAAGGGCTTTTCTTGGTGCAGTGATGTGGCTTTCAGAGACAATTGCGTACCTGAGCTATGAAATGCTGTATTTGTGGAGAACCACCTGTTCTAGTCTCTCAAGAGATGCATGTCTCAAGCTTATACAGGGCTCCTCCACTGATGAGTGCTCCTTCAGACTTATCAGTGTTTGCCACTTATCAGCCATTGTTGCCAGCTCACCAGGAGCAGCCCATCTCTTTCTGTCCTTATTGTTTGCGGGATTCAGCCTGCATGGATTGTGGCAAATAAAGGTTTTCCCGGGCGTACCGCATGTGCTTTTTTGGGGGAACGGCAGCTGCGTCTTAAGAAGCAGGCGGTGTTAAGGGCCACCAAATCACAGTCGGCAGGACGTCAGAATTTTAATCTCAGGTTTCCAGGGTTCAAATCCTTGTTTGGGTGAAGGGCTGTCATTTTGTTGCAGGCCTCAATCTGCTGTGACTCTCTTCAAGAGCGTTTTTCAAACCTGGTGAGCCACTTGGCATTTTGAGCGTCTCCCTAATTTAACACGCCTATTTCAGGTCATCAGCTCACTAGGGAAGAGGGCCTGGGAAGTCAACGGATTGTGTCGGGCAAGAGAGACACACAAAATGTCTGTTGCTTTTGGTCCGCAGGCCTAGGATTGAAAACCATTGCTCTACAACAGGGGTCGGGAACCTATGGCTCGCGAGCCATATATGGCTCTTTTGATGGCTGCATATGGCTCTTTTGACGCCACCGCCCGTCGACAGATACTTCCGCGTTCGGAGGACAGGCAGATCGCGCCGCCGCAAGCGCGTTACTTCCGCGTTCGGAGGACAGGCAGATCACGCCGCCGCACCCGCGTTACTTTCGCGTTTGGAGGACAGAGACATCGCGCCACACACCCCAACACCCCCCCCCCCCCCCCCCCGCCGACAGATCGATCGCTTCGGACTATGGCTCTTCACAGCTTCATATTTTCAAAAAAAATGGGTATATGGCTCTCTCAGACAAAAAGGTTCCCGACCCCTGCTCTACAAGATGAGAAGTGGCAGCTTGGTTTGTCTTCCTTGGGACCACGTTCTTTTCCTGCCGCAGCCCTTTTCCTGCACGAAAACAGGAACCAGGGGACTGGTTTTGCTGTAGTCGTGGCCGAGTGTTTAAGGCGATGGACTAGAAATCTATTGGGGTTTCCCCGCGCAGGTTCGAATCCTGCCGACTACGTTATGCTAAGTCACCCGCGTGCTAGAAACTATGAGTTTTCAGGATGGTCGTGTTGTTATTCTTTTCACGTATTCTAGTCTCTCAAGAGATGCATGTCTCGTACTTATACAGGGCTCCTCCACTGATAAGTGCTCATTCAGACTCCTGAAACAGAGGCCTGTTCGTTGTGAATCTTTATGAGAATTACTCCTCTCCAGACCTCAGAGGAGGTGGCAAGTCAATTAGAAGAAATGTGCCGTGATCGTATAGTGGTTAGTACTCTGCGTTGTGGCCGCAGCAACCCCGGCTCGAATCCGGGTCACGGCAGGCCCCCTTCTGTTAAGCAGAGGTCAAGCTCCTTTTTGTCACCTCTGTTCGTTGTGAATCTTTATGAGAATTACTCCTCTCCAGACCTCAGGAGGTGGCAAGTCAATTAGAAGAAATGTCAGAGTTAGTACCATCAGCTGGATTTGGGGTTGAAGGTCCCCTCTGTGATGTGCATTCAACATGCAGACTGCAGCATGGCTCTGGGTCACAGAGAGACATGGTCGTGGCCAAGAGGTTATGGCCTTGAAATCCATTTGGGGTCTCCCTGTGCAGGTTTGGACCCTGCTAGCTGGACACTTCTGCTTTAGCTTTCTGTGGTGGGATTTGTACCCCACAAGGCCTCTGGCAATACCTTTGCTGGCCCCTGATGGCTTCAAGGGCTTTTCTTGGTGCAGTGATGTGGCTTTCAGAGACAATTGCGTACCTGAGCTATGAAATGCTGTATTTGTGGAGAACCACCTGTTCTAGTCTCTCAAGAGATGCATGTCTCATGCTTATACAGGGCTCCTCCACTGATGAGTGCTCCTTCAGACTTATCAGTGTTTGCCACTTATCAGCCATTGTTAGCAGCTCACCAGGAGCAGCCCATCTCTTTCTGTCCTTATTGTTTGCGGGATTCAGCCTGCATGGATTGTGGCAAATAAAGGTTTTCCCGGGCGTACCGCATGTGCTTTTTTGGGGGAACGGTAGCTGCGTCTTAAGAAGCAGGCGGTGTTAAGGGCCACCAAATCACAGTCGGCAGGACGTCAGAATTTTAATCTCAGGTTTCCAGGGTTCAAATCCTTGTTTGGGTGACGGGCTGTCATTTTGTTGCAGGCCTCAATCTGCTGTGACTCTCTTCAAGAGCGTTTTTCAAACCTGGTGAGCCACTTGGCATTTTGAGCGTCTCCCTAATTTAACAAGCCTATTTCAGGTCATCAGCTCACTAGGGAAGAGGGCCTGGGAAGTCAACGGATTGTGTCGGGCAAGAGAGACACACACAATGTCTGTTGCTTTTGGTCCGCAGGCCTAGGATTGAAAACCATTGCTCTACAAGATGAGAAGTGGCAGCTTGGTTTGTCTTCCTTGGGACCACGTTCTTTTCCTGCCGCAGCCCTTTTCCTGCACGGCAGCCCAGCAGACTGGTTTAAGCCCAGCAGACTGGTTTTCCTGTAGTCGTGGCCGAGTGGTTAAGGCGATGGACTAGAAATCCATTGGGGTTTCCCCGCGCAGGTTCGAATCCTGCCGACTACGTTATGCTAAGACACCCACGTGCTAGAAACTATGAGTTTTCAGGATGGTCGTGTTGTTGTTCTTTTCACGTATTCTAGTCTCTCAAGAGATGCATGTCTTGTACTTAAACAGGGCTCCTCCACTGATAAGTGCTCATTCAGACTCCTGAAACAGAGGCCTGTTCATTGTGAATCTTTATGAGAATTACTCCTCTCCAGACCTCAGAGGAGGTGGCAAGTCAAATAGAAGAAATGTGCCGTGATCGTATAGTGGTTAGTACTCTGCGTTGTGGCGGCAGCAACCCCCGTTCGAATCCGGGTCACGGCAGGCCCCCTTCTGTTAAGCAGAGGTCAAGCTCCTTTCTGTCACCTCTATCCATCAGCTGGATTTGGGGTTAAAGGTCCCCTCTGTGATGTGCATTCAACATGCAGACTGCAGCATGGCTCTGGGTCACAGAGAGACATGGTCGTGGCCAAAAGGTTATGGGTTTGAGATAAATTGGGGCCACATACAGATGACAGAATGGCTCTGGGTCACAGAGAGCCGTAGTCGTGGCCAAGAGGTTATGGCCTTGAAATCCATTTGGGGTCTCCCTGTGCAGGTTTGGACCCTGCTAGCTGGACACTTCTGCTTTAGCTTTCTGTGGTGGGATTTGTACCCCGCAAGGCCTCTGGCAATACCTTTGCTGGCCCCTGATGGCTTCAAGGCCTTTTTTTGGTGCAGTGATGTGGCTTTCAGAGACAATTGCGTACCTGAGCTTTGAAACGCTGTATTTGTGGAGAACCACCTGTTCTAGTCTCTCAAGAGATGCATGTCTCATGCTTATACAGGGCTCCTCCACTGATGAGTGCTCCTTCAGACTTATCAGTGTTTGCCACTTATCAGCCATTGTTGCCAGCTCACCAGGAGCAGCCCATCTCTTTCTGTCCTTATTGTTTGCGGGATTCAGCCTGCATTGATTGTGGCAAATAAACGTTTTCCCGGGCGTACCGCATGTGCTTTTTTGGGGGAACGGCAGCTGCGTCTTAAGATGCAGGCGGTGTTAAGGGCCACCAATCCGGTTTGAATCCGGGTCACGGTAGGCCCCTTTCTGTTTAGCAGAGGTCAAGCTCCTTTTACGTCTACTACAATATCACTAAATACAGAAAATTTTAGTGTCCCTGAAGAAAAGTTCAACTCCTTCATTGCTATTGGGGAGGAAGAATTGTTTAAACTCGTTAAATCATCAAAATCAACAACATGTAGATTAGACCCAACTAAGCTACTGAAAGAGACGCTTCCAGAGATCATAGATCCTCTTCTTAATATTATTAATTTGTCTTTGTCAGCTGGCCAGGATACGTACCAAAAACCTTTAAGCTGGCCGTAATTACACCGCTTATTAAAAAAACACAACTTGATACTACAGAATTAGTTAATTACAGGCCGATATCGAATCTACCTTTTTTGTCAAAGATTCTAGAAAAGGCAATATCTTCACAACTATGTTCCTTTCTACATTTACTCATTTAGCAAATGCTTTTATCCAAAGCGACTTACAATTTGAGGAGTATAGAAGCTATTTGTCCAAAGGATACAAAAACACATAAGAGCGCTTAAAATACAAAGTTTCAAACATTTTGAACACAAGTAGCACAAGCATGGGGAATAGAGAATAGAGATAGAATAGAGAATTTTTTTGTCATGAATTGTGAATTGTGTCATGTTAGGTGCTCATGGAAGAGGTGCGTTTTGAGTAGTCTTTTAAACTTCGACAGGGAATCTGTATTCCGGATGAGGACAGGGAGGGCATTCCACCAGCCGGGGGTGGTGAATGAAAATGTTCTTGTGATCGTTCTTTTACCTCTCTGTGATGGAACCACGAGTCGTCGCTCGTTGATCGATCGAAGGTTTCTGGTAGGTGTGTAGAGTTGTACCAATGAATGGAAGTATGAAGGTGCTGAGTTTGTGTAAGTTCTGTATGCAAGAGTCAGTGCTATGAATTTGATGCGTGCTGAGAGAGGGAGCGTGTAGCGAGATGAAGAGGGGTGTGACATGAGTCCTTTTCGGTTGGTTGAAGACCAGACGAGCTGCAGCGTTCTGGATCAGTTGTAGGGGTTTGATTGCACTTGCAGGAAGCCCAACCAGAAGAGCGTTGCAGTATTCCAGTCTGGAAATGACAATGGCCTGCACCAGAAGTTGCGTAGCTTACTCAGTTAGGAATGGCCTGATCCTTCTGATGTTGTACAGTGCGAACCTGCATGATCGAGCCGTTTTTGCAATGTGGTCCTTGAAGGTCAGCTGGTCCTCAAAGATCACTCCAAGATTTCTGACGGACTTTGAAGGGGTAATCGTGGTAGTACCGATCTAGATAGTGAAATCATGCTGTTGGGTTGGATCGGCAGGAAAGACTAGAAGCTCCGTCTTTGCCAGGTTGAGCTGCAGATGATGCTCTTTCATCCATCTGTTTCTTTCCTAGAAAGAAACAGCATCTACGAGGATTTCCAGTCAGGATTTAGACCATAGTATAGTACTGAGACTGCTCTCATTAGAGTTACAAATGATTTGCTCTTATCATCCGATCGTGGTTGTATCTCTCTGTTAGTGTTACTGGACCTTAGTGCTGCATTTGATACAATCGACCACAAAACACTTCTGAATAGACTTGAAAATTATGTTGGCATTAGTGGAGTTGCATTAGCCTGGTTCAAATCATACTTATCTGACCGTTATCAGTTTGTAGCAGAAAATGAGGAGGTGTCATATTGGTCACGGGTTCATTATGGAGTTCCTCAAGGTTCAGTACTAGGACCATTGGGTGCAGTTAATAGGAAGCATGGCATTAGCTGTCACTGTTACGCTGATGATACTCAGCTCTATATTTCTTCTCATCCTGATGAAACAAACACATTCACTAAATTAACAGAATGCATAACTAATATAAAAAATTGGATAACTAATAACTTTCTACTGCTTAATTCTGAAAAAACAGAGATTCTAATTATTAGACCAAAAAGTTCAGCATGTAATAATCTAGATTACTGCCTAACACTCGATGACTGCTCTGTCAAGTCTTCATTGTCAGTTAGAAACCTGGGTGTGCTCTTTGATACCAATCTTTCATTTGAAAGCCATGTTTCTAACTTATGTAAAACGGCATTCTTCCATCTTAAAAATATATCTAAATTACAACATATGCTAAGACAAATGCAGAAAAGTTAGTTCATGCGTTCATGAGTTCAAGGCTAGATTATTGTAATGCTCCAATAGGTGGTTGCCCCTGCACGCTTAATAAACAAATTCTAGCTGGACCAAAATACAGCAGCAGTATGAGCATATTACCCCAGTTATGTCAAACCTGCACTGGCTTCACACCGAATACATTTTAATATCTTGCTAATTACTTACAATGCATTAAATGGTTTAGCTCCACAGTACTTGAGTGATCTCTTAACACATTATAGTCCTTCACGTCTATTGCGATCCCAAAATACTGACCAGCTTGTAATACCTAGAATATCAAAGTCAACTGCTGGCGGGCGATCCTTTTCCTATTTAGCTCCTAAACTCTGGAACAGTCTTCCTATTACAGTTCGGGAAGCAGACACACTCTCTGTCAGTTTAAATCTAGACTAAAAAAACTTTCCTGTAGCTCAGTCAGTAGAGCATTGGCATTAACGATGCCAAAGTCATGGGTTCGAACCCAGGGAAAGCAAGAATGTGTTCCTTGAATGCAATGTAAGTCGCTTTGGATAAAAGCGTCTGCCAAATGCATAAATGTAAATGTAAATGTAAAAACACATCTCTTCAACCTGGCATACACATAACACATTATACATACATTTTTAATCCAAATCATGTAAAATGATTGTTAGACTGTATAATTTAGGTCAGCCGGAACCGGGAACATTCCCATAACACCTGATGTACTCAATACATCAGAAGAAGAATGGCATCTACGCTGATATTGGTCTCCGTTTATTCCGAGGTTACCATGGTCAGCCGGATCCGGGCCGTATCCAGATCAGATGAAGGACCTGGACACGAGCACAGCACTGCCCTGAAGTGTCTGTGGAGACCATGACTCTACTAGACCCTCCCCTGTGACGATCATGAACCCATCTCTAACCGGACCAAATTGGACTTCATATTGGACTTGAATTGTTGTCAATATAATAATCATGCACTGTTTGGCTGTTGGCCAGAGGAGAACTGGTCCCCTGACTGAGCCTGTTTTCTTTTCTTTCATTCTGTTCTTGATTCATTACGTCAATTGCAGGAGCTTTGGTTCCTTGCCGCTGTCGCCTATGGCTTGCTCAGTTGGGGAAACTTAACACTAAAAATTCATCTTTTGTATTGATTCGCCTGTGTTACGAGATTTTCGGTTTCTGGAATTTTTGGTTTCAATGGGCGGAGCTGACATGAATATTCATGAGTTTCCCGGACATGCGCGTGAAACTGAGAATTCTAGTTTACGCTCATCTTTGTTTCTCCGCAAGTTTAATGGATTATTTAAAAGAAAGGTAAATATAGTTTCAGCGCGAATTTATGTCTAAATAGCCTACGCTTCAATTGTTAGTCGTTTCATAACAGTTTATAATGTTTTTATTAGTTTGCACGTTTTGTGCAGTTCCTGAATATATACAGAAGTATTCATTTAATATAATATCAAGAAAATGCACTGCAAACGTCAACTAGTGCTGTACAAAGATTATTATTATGTTGTTGTGTTCTTCCTTTGTACCTTGTGATGATTTAAACATACTAATCATCTGTTGAATGTGATGACTGAAATAAACCTCAAATGTATCTGTGAACTACAAGTTTTTATTATTATTATTATATTCTTGCTCATTTTGTACATATAGGCCAAATAACTTTAGACCCAAACACAAACATGAATGTGTTGACTTAATACATAAATCAATTTTGATTTAATATTGTATGGAAAAAATTGTAAAAAAAAATATACATCCTTTTACAGAATATAGTAACCAATTTTATGTTCAAAATAATTTTATTTAATTATGCATACTGGCAAAAATAATTTAATTTTGATAAAAATAGACCTACAGTACTGTTCAAAGGTTTGGTATTAGTAGTTATGTTCACCAAGACTGTAATTGAAAAAAAAATGCAAATTTTAAAAGTGATTAAGAAAAAAAAACATAAGAAGCACAGTAAGAAGTTTATGAAGTTTTCTGACTGAAATCAAAATGGACCCTTTGCTGGTACACGGTGCAAAACATGGTCAAAGAAAGAGCAGATGGCAGCGAGTAGCACCACTGTAGGTTGTGAAGTGTTTATGAGGCACTGATATGGTTGTGGATGTTATTTCAGTCATTGTCTGAACAGAAGACCATAGCAATAAATAGATTCAATAGTTTATGTAATTTAAGAATATTCTATATCTGCTCTTCTGTTATAAATCAGTGTATCTAAAATCATTCAGGTGTTCTGGAAATTTTGGTTTCACTGTGCAAGTGGAACCTTAAACCATAATTTTAATTTGTAAGGATTTAGTTTTAGTTTGTTCTGTTTCTTCATGTAATCATTATATCGATGATGGTGAGATCAGATCTCTGTGTGGAGCACTATCTGTTGTCAGACTCCTTGTGCTACAAAAATCGTATTGAATTAATTAAAAGTCAAATGAATGCCAAAAGAGATACTTTGAAACGTAAACTAATATTTCCTACTGACACACTACAGCAAAATATAGAAATAACTGCCTTAAAACACATGTTTGGGGTGAAAATACTATCATGCACAAGACCTTTCCACAATATTATATACATATATATATAATTGGAAACATAGAAAAAACTATGAAATTTCATCAATGTTTTTCAGTACTGTATGACTTTTCCAACCAAACAACAGAGAGACAACAACCAGAGGACATGGAGAATGATGAACAATCTGAGTTAAACACATCACATGTGATACATTTAAATAGGTTTATTGCATTTGTTAAAGTCAGTGACGTATTCAATATATGAAAACAACTAATAAAAGACGGTTTTAAAGCACCACAGGGTACAAAGAAAGAACACAACTAAATGTAATCATTGTATAGCACTTGCAGTTTACAGTGCTTTATCCTGATATTATATGAAGTGAATGTGCCCATTTTCATTCAGGAACTGCACAAAACATGCAAACTGCAAAAAAGATTACAACCCAGTAAACACAGAACGTTCCTCTACTGTTTCCATTTAGTTCCTGGTAGTGTTTTGTTTTGTATTTTTGTGTGTGTTTTTTTTTTGTAACCTACAGGGAACGTTCTGGGAACATTCATGAGTCTTTTGATTTGTCCAGTGTGCTAAAACAACCTGTTTTAATAAAATATTATCTGGGACACTCTTGTGTTTGATTCCACACATTCCACATCAAGTCATGCATGAGCTACATTAATTGAGTAAATTCTTTGTTATGGCAATATTTTGAGTAATATTTATACAAACATACAATG
Source organism: Rhodeus uyekii (assembly GCA_037043235.1). Taxonomy (NCBI): domain Eukaryota; kingdom Metazoa; phylum Chordata; class Actinopteri; order Cypriniformes; family Acheilognathidae; genus Rhodeus; species Rhodeus uyekii. Next base: position 14,678 of record JAWRVZ010000761.1, read on the forward strand.
CAAAAGATAAGAATGTGTGCAACAGGGTCTTTTCCATGTTCATGTGTACAGCCTATGGCAGCAGAATAATCACACCAGTGTAAGTTACAAACGGTTTATTAGGATACAGATACATTTGTCGCAGTGCTCCAGGTTCACAAAATAAGAACGATTTTAAGTTCTACAAATAAAATACAAATGAAAGTAACGGAAATTAATGTAGACTTGTGTCAGTTTAGTACGTTTATCTTACTTACAGCGAATGTCTGTAATCATTAACATCTGTAATCAACAAAGCAAACAAAAACAGTTGTGGTTTGTCGTTTAAGATCTAATTACCTTTTCTCAATGTGGAGTTCTGAGTAAGCGTTGACTGGCATTTTCAGTTTCACACGAAACGCGCATGCGTAGGACTCTCATGAATATTCATGAAAACTCCGCCCACTGAAACCAAAAATTTCAGAAACCAAAAATCTCGTAACACCTGCTCTTTTGGGGCTTCTGTTCAGCCAAACAAACTTTGTTTATATTGTTTTTCTGTGACCACTGTAAAGCTGCTTAGAAACAATCTACATTGTAATGTAGGGGAATTTACAGTTAAGGTCCGAGGACCAGATATGTTGAATAAAGACCAGGGGCATATTCTTCGTACCTCGCTAAGTCACTTAGCAGGATTAGATTGTTGGCGATTTCGCATGATCTTGGATTGTTCGGTTCTTCTACGCTCATCCGGGACTGGTTGTCATAGTAACAGGTCCGTTGAATTGAACCTGCTAGGGAGCAGGCTTACTTCATGATGGCAGGATTAGATCACGGCTTTATAAGCGGAAGTGATATGGGAAGTTTGTCCTGTCCGTTTTTACGAGAGCAAACTGTTGCTGAAGGTTCAATATAATATATTTAATAGAATTATAATATTTAAAAAATAATAATAATAAAACATATATGTATATATACAATTATATATATATATATATATATATATAAACTATAGTTTTTCACATGAGAGTATAATGTATCTAGTTAATTTAGATACAATTAGTCGGGCGTTAACAACAGCTCAAACTGTGTGCATTGCCTTGCGCTACTTTGCGAGTGGCACGTTCCTTAAACTGTTAGAGATGCAGAGAACATTGTGAAAGTGCTGTCTGTCGTGTCATTCGCAAAGTTTTCCTGGCACTCAAGCAATCTTTACGGTGTTTTTTGTGGTTTTTACAAACCACTTAAGACTCCAAGTTGTTGAAGAGAGCTTTATCGCTATTACAAGTACATCATAATTGATCATAGAGATTATGAAATCATGACCATGCCAGTAAATATCACCCTAATGTGATTGGTGCCATAGACTGCACACACATTGCCACCATCAGAAAGCCAGCCAGTACACTTGACCAGTCTAGTGTTGGAGCTGCACGGGACAGAATTGTCCAGCATCATTTTTGAAAAGAGGGAACTTTGCACACAGTTTAGTTTAATTTTTACAAATCCAGCTGATCATCTCTTGCCTGTGGAATGAAATAAATAAATCATGCAAGGTCATCAATAGTACAGTGTGTTTATTAGTGTATTTGACTAACTTTGAAGTTCCTTTTGAAGCAATTCAATCTCAAGTCGGACTTTTTGCTTTATTAGTTCTTGCAATTCTATTTATTCGTTAATTAACTTTTTTTTTGCAGAACAGCGCAAGTAGTAAAGATACCATTTTGTAGAATATTTTTGCATTTTACTTTTACTTGTTGCCACGTTCTAGTGGGTCCTGCGGTGGCTCTAATATAAAAGAGGATTATGAAATACAATTAATATAAGACAATATAATTACACACACGATCACTAGGCAACTCACAAATTTAATTTGTCGGCAACTTTTTGCCAGCCCTCTCTCCTGGCTTTTGCAGCCTTTAAAGTGTTGCTTTGTGTTTTAATTAAACACTGAAATTCAGCGACGCGCGCCGAGAAATACTGCGCGCGCTCTTTCAGCATGCTCGCTGACCAATCAAAATGTTTCTGATCAGTGTTTCTACTATCGATACATATCCCCTTTTAAACCAGCACATGAACGCGCAATGATCTCAGATAACTCAATCCAGCTATACTAATCGTCAAGAACAGGTGCGTTCGAAGAACCGAATCATCCAGCTCATAGTTAGCGCGATTATCTCATCCCGGATGTGTCATCTGATCTTGGATGTAGTAAGCGACGTACGAAGAATATGCCCCAGGAGTCAGAAGTGCAGTCAATAGAAGAAATTTTAGTGAAGTTTAGTTTGCATTTTCATCAGCAGAAGCCAGCTTCAGGTCTCACAAGGAGCTCGTAGGCCACCCACATTCAATAAAATTGTTACAGCAATTATACTCTAACAGAGGGTGCTAACTACGTTAATGATGATGTTTAAATGTTTCTGATTGGCTAAGAAAGAAAGATAAACAAAACTAGTAATTTTCCACATGAGAGCAGGCAGTCTGAAGCATATCTTCGTTGATCACATGGTTGACGGGGTCGTGACGTGGCTTGTCGAGAACAACACGTTTTATGGTGCCAGCTAATCACCTCTGCAACACCTCCCTTTATGAAGGTTTGCTTCTGAAGGTTTGCAAAGAAATCGTACGGTACTGATAACAAAAAAAACACTTCTTCAAACAAATACGTTTTCTCAGTTTCATTCCCTAAACCCAATGAGTGACCAACAATAACTAAACAGTTTTAAGTCAATGCATTTAAAGAGTCAATAGCAAAAACTTAAGAGTGTCCAGTTTTTGATGAAACAGATGATGATGATGGGATGAGGAGTGATGCAGAAGATCCAAATGTTGGTTTGAGAGCGAAGCAATGGTATAATCCAATAAATCCAGTGTGGGAGAGATGAAATGTGCTGCTCTGTAGATCTCGCTGAATGTCCAGAGAGAGCGCCAAAGTCAGCAACCAACAGACAGAACAGCTACAGCAGTAGTAGCATTAGCTGAGGTAGCTGTAGCAGTAAGAATATGAGTAGGAGTCCTTTTCGACAAAACAAATAATTCACATCAACTTTTGAAATTACAAATACATCACTTTACATCACTGTCTCCTCTCCACCAATAAGCTGGTGTGTGGTGAGCGTTCGGGCGCAATATTGCTGCCGTCGCATCATCCAGGTGGATGCTGCACATTGGTGGTGGTTGAGGAGATTCCCCCCCCCCCCACTATGTAAAGTGCTTTGAGCTCTGGAAAAGCGCTATATAAATGTAACATTTCTTCTTTCATTTTTCTTCTTTAGCCAAACTTAGGAACCATACCATACTCACGTTTGAGCATAAACTTAAACAGTTCTCAAAACAGGACTCACAACTCATTCGCTCTACTACATTTTAGGCTTATATACAGCCACCAATTACCTCTAGCACCCTCTAAAGGCTGCTAATGGAATTACGGCATACATGCATTAAAGAAAAACAAAATATATACACACATAACTCTCTAGTGTTACATACCCCTTCCCGTGACATTAAAATTTCCCATGGAAATTTTTTAAATTCTGTGTATGGTAAGTGTCAATCTGAGTTGGGTCTGACAACATAACCACCTGGTACTTAACAGGTCCTAGCCTTTTCTCAACTCTTGCTGGGCCCTTCCACTTTGGAGAAAGCTTGGCCATAAAGGCATCATCCGCTCAAGAGAGAGGATGAGTTCTTACCCAAACTAAATCTCCCTCATTGAAATTCTGAGTCCTTCTTCTAAAATCATAATATTTTTTTTGTTTGGCTTGAGCCTTCTCAACATTTACCCTTACTGACTCGTACAAGTTTTGCTGACGTTCAAGGGTACTGTGTATGATGGTTGATCAGGGTCTGGAGGAATCTGTAAGGCTCTCTGAAGAGGTCCTTTCAATTGTCGGCCTAAAGCTATTTGTGCAGGTGAATAACCTGTGCTTTCGTGCCAAGCAGTATTTAGAGCGAATCTAAACTCATAAATCCATTGATCCCAGGTCCGATGGTTTTGGTCAACATAAGAGGCAATCATCGTTTTTAGATTCCGGTTGATTCTTTCGGTGAGGTTGGACTGTGGATGATAGGCAGTAGTGAGTTTTTGTGTTACGTGCCACTGCTTGCATACTTGATCCAGCAGGTTGGAGGTGAATTGCGTACCTCGGTCAGACACAATGAAAGCTGGTGTTCCCCATCTGGTGAAAATCTCTTCTCTCAAGATTCGTGCAATGGTAGCAGACTTGGCAGCTCTCATGGGAAATACTTCTACCCATTTAGAGAAATAGTCCACTATCACTAGCAGGTTTCCGTTTTGACGAGTACTTCGGGGAAATGGTCCCATGATATCCATTCCGAGCATATGACCAGGCTCGGCTAGAGGAACACTTTGTAGGCCTCCAGCAGGTTTCAAGTTAGTCGGCTTGTACTGTTGACATTTCTGACAATTTTTGCAGTGTTGCCACACATCTGTGCGAATGGAGGGCCAATATGCAAACTCTAAAAGTCTCATTAGGGTTTTAAATTTGCCAGAGTGACCACTCAAGGGATGGTCATGTGCATAGTTTAAAATGACCCCCTTCAACTTTGCAGGAATTACAACTTGGAATCTCTGGCCTTCTTTTGAGTCTGGCACACTCCTAAATAAAACTGCGTTTTTGAAAACATAATGCGTTCTCTTCACGTCAGTGGATTTCTGGTTCTCTACTTTACCCATTAACTCTTGGCACTCTGGGTCTAGTTTCTGATCTGCAGCTATTTGTGACAAATCCACTGGCAGATCACACGTGACTGGACACTTAGCCGGTGTGTGTAACAACACAGCTGGGGACTCGTCTGCATACCTTCTGGACAACACGTCAGGTACCACATTACATTGTCCTCTTCTGTACCTTACTGTAAAGTGATACCCTTGCAACCTTATAGTCCATCTCTCCAGTCTTGATGTTGGTTTGGGATGTTGGAAAAGCCAGACCAGGGAAGCATGATCTGTGATCACCTCGAACACTCTGCCCTCTAGGTAATGGTGCCACTTTTCTACCGCCCATACAACTGCAAGACATTCTTTTTCAGATGCAGAATAAGATTTCTCAGCACCTCTCAACAAACGTGACGCATAGGCAATTACCTTTTCTTGGCCATCCACCTCCTGTGTTAACAGCTCCTAGGCCCACATCACTTGCGTCAGTCTGTACTTTAAAGGATGATTCAAAGTTAGGAGTGTTCAACATAGGTGACTTAGTGAGTTCATCTTTAATTCGCTCAAAAGCATGTTGACACTCATCAGTCCACTTCCACTTTGCCTCTTTCTTCTTCAGTGCATGCAATGGTGCTGTTTTGCTGGAGAAGTCAGGGATAAAACGATGGTACCAGGCTGCCAGACCTAGAAATCGCTGAAGCTCTTTTAAGTTCTTGGGAGCTGGGTAAGTCTTGATTGCATCCACCTTGTCCGGATTCATCTTAACTCCATCTGCAGTGATAGTGTGACCAAGGTACTCCAGTGAAGAACAGATTAACTTACATTTTGAAAGGTTAAGTGTGAGACCAGCATTGTGTAAACTCTGGAACACTTGTTTGAGATGGTGCATGTGAGACTGGATGTCTGGTGAGTATACAATGATGTCATCGATGTAAACCATGCAGCATTTGTTCTTGTGTTCCCTCAAGACTTGTTCCATCAGCCGCTGGAATGACGCTGCAGCATTTTTTAAGCCAAAAGGAAGACATAAGAATTCATAAAGCCCTGAAGCTGTGGTGAATGCTGTCTTTTGTACACTTGCAGGATCCATCTCAACTTGCCATTAACCGCTCTTTAAATCCAACGTGGTAAAAACTTTGGCTCCTTGGAGCGAATCCAAGATCTCTGTGATTTGGGGCATCGGGTATGCGTCAAGGTGTGTCTTTGCGTTCAGACCACGGTAGTCAATGAATAACCTCGATCCCTTATCCTTTTTATCTACTACCACCACTGGTGAGGCCCATGGTGATGTAGAAGGTCTGATGATTCTTAACCGAAGCAACTCCTTAATTTGTTCCTCGATAAAATCACTCTTGACTTTCGACACTCTGTATGGTCTTTTTCTTATAGGAAGTTCGTCAATAGTTTTGATCTCATGTTTGATCAGGGTTGTACGTCCAAGACTTGTGGTACATACCGAAGGCCAATCACACAAGATAACTTTCAATTGACCCTTTACCTCGGGTACAGCATGAGAGGTTTCCACGACTCGGTCAATTAACTTTGTGTCCTCATTCTGCATCAACTCAACTTCTCCTTGGGCAGCACAAAATCTTACAGCAGGGAGCTCGTGCACTTCATTAAAATACATGGGATGACTAGAATTAGAATCAGGCAGAGATAAACGTGAAGAATTAAAGTCAATAGTGACCTTGGCTTCTTTAAGGAAATTTAGACCTAAAATGATAGGCACTGCCAAATCCTCATCTTTCATCACGTAGAAAGTAACCTCGTGTTTAGATCCGTACATCTCAGATTCCCAGAGTACTTTACCTTGAGCTTCCTGACTTTGGCCATTGGCAAGCATGAACGTCTGAGCGCTTCTGGTCAAAAGCTCATCCTTCCTTTTTAGTCTCCGCCACACTTTCTGCTGCATCAAAGAAAAGGTGCTTCCCGTATCAATCACAGCATTGAAGAACGAGTGTCTTAAAACCATGGGTGCCTGCAGGACATTTTTACACTGAGAGCCAGCAGTAGGATCAATAAGCATCAGGCGATTAGGCTGATTTTTTCTACCAGCAGAACTCTTCTTCTGTTCCTCACCTTTCTCTTGATTCCATCTTCTCTTACCCTCAGCCCAGTCCTTCCCCTCACCCCTCACCGTTCCCCTCAAAAGTGATGCCAATCGCGGATTGCAGTTTCTTAATGTTGCCTGCACTAATTCAGCTTCAGACAACAGAGGGTTAATCTTTAGTGCCATTGCTCTATAGTTAAAAGCAAAGTCTCTCACCGCTTCATTGACTCTCAGTCGATAATTTCTGCACAGCAACTTCTTTATAATCTTCATTCAAAAAGGAAAACAAGAATTTTCCTTTGAATGAATCCCAGTCTCTAATATAATGTTTCTCCGCTCTCCACCAGCTTTTGGCAGTTCCTTTAAAGCGCTTTCAACACCTCTTCCTGGGACATTGGTCTCAATTCATTATACTCCTCAAAGCGATCAATGAATTCCATGGGGTCTTCTGAATTCAAATTACTAAAAGCAGGTAAATCCATTTTAACAGCAGGCAGATGAGATACTGAAGAAAGATGAGTTACTTGCCTCGTCGTATCTTGTGATATTGAAGTCATTCTAGAGCATAGGTGTCAAACTCAAGGCCCGCGGGCCACATCCGGCCCGGCGTGTAATTATGTCCGGCCCGCGAGAGCATTTTATTAATGGCCCGCGAGATGTCCCGCGCTCCAGCTGACTCGCCGAACACTTCCTGTATTAAACAGGAAGTGGCTAATGATGCTTAGCGCTCGCGCTAGTACTGCGCGATTGTTATTGTCAATTATCCATAACTGTTCAGGCTCGGTACACAGTGCTTCTGCGCGAAATGCAAGTGTTGATCATCAGACGAGAAGAGCCTGCCCTCATGGCAGCGCGTCTTCTTGCACGATTGACAGGTCAGACAGCATATCAGCGCCAGCTGTCAGAGTGACAGTACAAGCGCCAGAAAGAAAATACAGCGCAAAAAAAAACAAAAAAACATTACGTCCTTAGGGACGTAACAAATATATTGAAATATTATTACGTGTAAAAAAAATTGTGATATAGTTTGTAAAATCTGCCATAACCCATGGGTTATATGCGGGATAATACGGTATATGTTTACTGACATAGGTAAGCTAATGTGGCAGTAAGTAAATAATTTAATAAGACGGCACTATAAGACAAATGACATAAGAGCAAATTCAATTGAATGATTTGATTTGTTATTGCTGAAAAGCAAAAATTGTATTTAGATTTCCAGGTTTTGTTATGCAGCGTGTCCATATTTTGAATTTGTATAATTTTGACAGGATATATTTTTATGGAGAGCAAAATCTTTTATATATAAATCTTTTTAAGTTTTATATAAAATGACATAAGAGTAAAGAAATTTGAATGTTTGTTCTTTTAACTTTTACTTAATTTTACTTTACTTGTTTACTTTATTTCTAACTTGTATAATTTAGACAGGATATATTTTAATTTTTAAGTATTTTTTAAATATTTTTATATTTTTAAGTTATTTAAGGTATAAGTTGATTTATTCCAGAATAATATTTCTGTCTGTTTTTATTCACATCTAATTTAAAAAAAAGGTAAGTTTTAAAAGTTTAGTTTTAGTGTTTTCAATAAATGTTTATCCTGTTCGGCCCGTGACCTAAATTTTTTTGGGATTTTGGCCCCCTGTGCAATTGAGTTTGACACCCCTGTTCTAGAGGGTGCTTGAGATGTTCTGTGAGAGGTATGTGAACTGGAATGAACAGGAGTTGGTGCTGCTGGTTGAATAGTCTTGAACTGAATGGCGATTCAATGGTATAATCCAATAAATCCAGTGTGGGAGAGATGAAATGTGCTGCTCTGTAGATCTTGCTGAATGTCCAGAGAGAGCGCCAAAGTCAGCAACCAACGGACAGAACAGCTACAGCAGTAGTAGCATTAGCTGAGGTAGCTGTAGCAGTAAGAATATGAGTAGGAGTCCTTTTCTACAAAACAAATAATTCACATCAACTTTTGAAATTACAAATACATCACTTTAGCCAAACTAAGTGATGGCCGTCTGACACCGATGCTCCGACACAAGCTTCGAACTCGAAGCAGGATTTTTTATGAACTACTGCTTCGGAGCTTGCTTTGGTGCGGAAAAACACACGTGACCGATGACGTCCGAAGCAGCAACTGCAGCAACAAAACAGTTCTCTGAGTGAATCACGTGACTGGTTCAGACCATTTGATACTGCTTCGCAACGCGAGAGGCTTTGTGATGCGAGACTTTGCTGCACGCACGCTTCAGTAAGTTTTTTGGCGCGTAATATGACTATATAGCAATGGCATAGCCACAGGGGGGGGGGCTTGGGCCCCCTCATTTACATGTCCGGCCCCCTAAGAATTTCAATTGTTTAAAACCGCAACTGTGAAAACGAAAGTGAAAGCACATATCGCCCGCCGCACAAGACGATCCCAACGCACCTCCAAAGTCAACAATGGCGTGCTGCATCACAAGCAATCATGGCCGAGAGGTTAAGGTGATGGACTAGAAATGAGTATTCCCTGTGCAAGTTCGAATCCTGCCGATTACACAACCCCCCCCTCCCCTGTAAAGAAACGTGCACAGATTGGCATCGTCATTTTAAGCTGGGCACCCTCAAAAAAATTATTCTGGCTACTCCCCTGCTATATAGATGCCCAAAATGATGCACAAGATGTGGGTTTATTGAAGTAGGAGCTTGCATTGGTGTTATCACTGCATTTTTTTGATCATCATCATCATGGTGAGCATGATGGTGAGCCACTCAACATTAAGTAGCATTATAGTGATGTAATAATTAGTTTATTTACATCATTCACACAAACCCTAGTTACACTCAAACTGACATTATTTGCCATCTACAATTTCGCCACTAGATGTCACTGAAACAAAGCTTTGAATGAATGAACCCATTTTCAAAACAGTTGATGAAGTGGTTCAATACTGGTTCATTGCTTCATTTGGACATCACTAGCCAAACTTAGGAACCATACCATACTCACGTTTGAGCATAAACTTATATACAGCCACCAATTACCTCTAGCACCCTCTAAAGGCTGCTAATGGAATTACGGCATACATGCATTAAAGAAAAACAAAATATATACACACGTAACTCTCTAGTGTTACACCTCACCAATACAGACCATGTTAACACACACACACATACACAGCTTCTCCGAGGCTGAACTCGGCTCAGGCTCCAACTATAAACCAAAACATTCTGATTACTCGTTATCCTTCTAAAATTGAAGGACCGTCACGGATCCCATGGGTCGTGATGACCTTTGGGACCCTAGCATAGGCAAATACAATACGGACATCAGAAGAATATTAGAGCAATTACACAATAATATGGTTGTTTATAAATGTAAATAATTTAGAATCATTTAATAATAAAATATGTATTCAAGATATTGGTTAATTATTTGATACTGAGGTTATAGTCATATATGTCAATAATTCTAAGAGAAATAAGACAAGGAAAGGAAAAAGAAAAGAAAATATATATATAATGTAAATAGAAGAGACAATAGATTTTGATTATCTGCCTTCAGTCAAAACTTGACTTTACACAGTGACTAACCAAAAAGAAAGGGACGGGTGAATAATAAAACATTAAGCAATTTCTGGGAAATTGGATAGCAAGGACATTCGTGGCAAAGGCCTGTTAGCTCAGTTGGTTAGAGCGTGGTGCAAATAATGCCAAGGTCGCGGGTCCGATCCCCTTACGGGCCATGTTTTCGTTCTGCGAGCGAAATCCAACCATTCGAGTTCAAGGCTTAGTGGAGCCTTTGCAATTTCTTTGAAAAAACAAATGCTGCGTTAAGACTGAAATTGCATTATTCAAGTGTTCATGTTCTTTATTAGCGTTCGTGAGAAGAAGACAAAACGAACGTGTTAGTATCGCATGTCAGGTACATGGAACAGGGATCATTTTGGCCATACAGGACTGTGTATGTGTGTGTGCGTGCAAAGTAGCCTATTCTCCACCGATTGCATGCTTCCAGTGATGTATGTATATAACGACAGGCACTTTTCATAAGGGATGAGGGTGGTCCTGTGTGTGTGTGCGTACGTGTGTGTGTGTGCATGGGATACGTTCTATTTTAAACATAAAAACAACATGTTTTCTACCCTGTAAGGAAATGATATGTTCATTTGGCAGTGATATATTACGTTCTTTGCCCCGAAGAAACACATACAGCTGGCCTGAAACCGAATCCTTTCGACTTCCTCTCCTATGTCTTGACAAATGGAAAAAAATTTATGAGAGCTTTCTTGGCAAGATAACTGGTCTCCGGTCAGAGGGTTCAACCCTAGCGGGCACAAATCGTAGTTTTCAAGACCAGGCTGCGCAACTGCCGATGTACCTGTGATTTAGCTTCAGTTTCTGATCTTTCGGTCATCTGCGATTAGAGCACGGGATTATAGAGCAATGCCGTCGCTGGCTCTTTACTATCGCGCTTCTGGGCTGAACGACTTAAGTCTCTGCTGCTCGGGGCGAATCGGCCGCGAACCCAGCCAGGCGGCACCAGGGCAGGCGCTTTCGCTGGCTCGTTGGTCTAGGGGTATGATTCTCGCTTTGGGTGGGAGAGGACCCCGGGTCCAAATCCCCAACGAGCCCGTTGTTCACCTCTGCTTTTTATCTATTCGGACTCTGCAGGGTCTCGAGCAATCAGGATATTTTTGGGAAATTGGACAGCAAGGTCTTTCGCAGCAAAGGCCTGTTAGCTCAGTTGGTTAGAGCGTGGTGCTAATATCGGCAAGGTCGCGGGTCCGATCCCTGTACGGTCCTTTTGGTCCGCAGGCCTAGGATTGAAAACCATTGCTCTACAACAGGGGTCTCCAAACTACGGCCCGCGGGCCGCATGCGGCCCGCGAAGCCCTCTCATGCGGCCCGCGGAGACCTTTTTGTCTACGAAAAAAAATCCATAATTTTACGTGTATCCTGCCAAGATCAGCCACCGCTTACGTGGACGTTATGTTTTTACCGAATTAAAACAGAGGCGCGCAAAAGCGCGTTCCCTTTCGAGAGCGGGAACTCCTCCCCTTCAGGTAATCTCTGAAACCTTATAGGATAACGCCAGTTGACAACTGGCCAATCGTAGCGCGATGCGGATCTGACAGACAGACAGTATAAACAGCATAAGCACGACACGTCAGAATATTTCCTTCACGCTTCTCTAAACGGAATATGGAAAAATAACCGAGGTTACGATAGTAAACGGAGACGTTTTCCAACCGATAACTACATTGCAAAACCTTATTCGCTGCTTAATTGTTCTTGGTCACCGTCAATGAGATGATATACCATTTTATCTCGGATATAATCCGCAGATGCATAAACTTTGCACTTTCATATGTCCCACGGGTGTGATATTTAAAATGAATAAAAATGTTACCGGTATGTATAAACATATAAAATGTGTGATTTAGCCCGCAGGACTGGTGTTTTTTTTCTCCCGTTTTTGCGTAAGGAAGACATTCCTAATGTCAAAACTTTTGCATCAATGTGTGAACAAACATTTTCAAGAATAAAATACGTGAAGAACAATTTGAGAACAAACTTGTCCGATGATAATCTCAGGTCACTGTTGATGTTAGGGAAACCAAATCTAAAGCCAGAAATGTCTGATATTTTGGCATCCAGGAAACAATTTCACCATTCCCACTAATACAGGTGTCCATGTGTAGTGTATCAATGTGTTATTAAGTAGGCCTAATAACTGAATAAAATAATATTAAATAAATAATTAAAAACAACATCATGTTTTGATTCTTTTTTATTTGGACCTCGAGTGTGTAGTCGGCCCCCGAACTGCTGTTTGACAGTTAATGCGGCCCTCGGGCTGAAAAGTTTGGAGACCCCTGCTCTACAAGATGAGAAGTGGCAGCTTGGTTTGTCTTCCTTGGGACCACGTTCTTTTCCTGCCGCAGCCCTTTTCCTGCACGAAAACAGCCCAGGAGACTGGTTTTGCTGTAGTCGTGGCCGAGTGGCTAAGGCAATGCGCTCAAGCTGGGGAACAATAGGCCAGCAAAGGTGGGGAAGAAGGGAAGAAAAAGGGGAAGAAAGAGGGGGAGAAAGAGAAGAAGAGAAGAGAAAAATGAAGAAAAAGGGTGATTGAAATGTGATGATTAGGGTTATATATTCTATAGCTTAAGTGTTGTGATACGTTTTCAGGTTTCTAAATGTGGGAAAAACACTTTTATATTGCATTTTTTTCTATTGCAGGTGTTCACAAGGACCTAGGTTCGAATCCAGCTCAAGACAACTTTTTGAACATAATAATAAATGTCTGTCACAAGAATAACAAATCCACAAATTATTTTTATATTCAAATGTTATATGGTTGCAATGTACAGATGGAATATTGTGTTATAAAGTAAAAACCCAAAAGAAATCACTAAGTCAATTTGTTTTTATTGTTAAATTATGGCAACAGTAATTAATTAAATGTTTTCAAACTTAAATAATGAAAATGTAAATGTTTAAAAAAAGCAATAAATACAAGAGAAATAACATGTTTCAAAAACATTTAAATAAGTAAAAAATTAAAAAACTACAAGTGAAACAAAATAATGTTTCTAAAACCAAATTTAAACAAGTTAAATAATATTCAACAAGTATTACAAATACAACTATTTAAACCACAATATACATTTGTGCATATATACATATTCACACTATATACATTTGTATACACATCAAAATTTATAAATTATTTGGAGCTGCTTCTCCACATGTCCTCTAACCACAATTCTTGGCTAACCGTCTTAATTGTGGGCAGTACATGTTGATATCCCGGGACATTTTGGTAGTCAACAGCCTATAAAAAAATACAAACACACAATAAAATTACTACATCACATGTGTTCCATGCATAATTCCATAACTTATTGTGTTATTTTCCTATTTAAGCTGTTTTGACACAATCTGTATAGTACAAAGTACTTAAATAATAAATAATAAAGCTGACTTGATATGATGCATATTTGCTGCTTAAAAATACTCGGTACTAGTAATAGCTTAGTTTAGATTGTACTTGTACATTTTAAATATGTGGAAAGTCTGGATTTAAAGCATTGAACTTTCATTTATCACTCTTGTAATTATTCTAGTTATTTATGTGAAAGACATACAAATGAGTGGTATTTACCATCTCTCCATCATCATTGACTGGAGTCAGGGATCAGGGAAGGGGATGTGGAGCCCAGTGCAGACGTGGCACTGCTGGTGACCAGGGTGTAAGAACCCAGTGTCGGTGTGGAAGAGGGTGGTGACAGAACAGCCTCCGTATCTGTGATGGTGTGATCCTCGCTGATGTCCAGAAGCCCTCGTCTCATCTCGCTCCTCCACACTGAGGCCCTCCATGAGCTCTGCGGTCTGCTCAGAGTCTGGGTTCATGTCCTGCAGGGCCTGACCAGATGCTGAACTCCAATGAGCTCACCTGAAATAAAAACAAGAAACAAACACAAATTAAATACAATGTTGTGTATCATATTTGATACATTAGGCTTTTGTAGTGGCTCAGATTTTGTGAGAATTGAGAAAAAGCATTATCCCAGATAATTCTGGGAGCAAAACATATTGAAAAAATCATCTCTATAATGAAAAGATGATTGAGGGACGTAAAAATAAAAGGTCCTCGAAAGGTTGACAATCATTTTTGATAATTACATGCAGTATGATTTTTCTAATCAAGTAATACCAAGTTTCTTCAGTACAGTAAATGTTCAAGAAATATTAGTTACAATGTAAAAGCTATTCTTACAGTTAATTTGTAAAAATCAATAAAGATTTCACAGCAGAAAGACACATGAAGCACAAGCTGAAGGTGGACGTTTGTAGTGATGATAAAAGGCCCTTTACATGCTAAAAACATGGACTAGCAGTCAGAGAGTTTTGATCATGTTGATAATTTATAGGCCTTTAGAAATGTGCTTTTCAAATATGATAGTGTTAAATATACATACAGAGTTTGACATGCCTTTCCCAGACATCATTTCTTTGCTGTTTTTTTTTTACATTTTTGCCCTAAATTAAACCGTTTTGGACAAAACATAGTCTTAAAAAGCACAATATACAAACTAAAATCTACAATTAGACTATGGGCGCTTACCTGCTGTCTGTAACACCGCCGGATATGTTTATTAAAAACATATTTCGCTGTCCTTGTCCTCCGTGACTGGGAAGCTCATCAACTGAACTTTCTGACCGCCGAAACGCGCCCTGAGGATAATGTCATTACTGCTTGTTTGACAGCTTGAGGCTTCCCGAACGCGAACGCGCTCTTGACACTTCCTTGTTCTCCGATTGGTCAAATGTTGAAAGTGCGTTCTCTTGATTGGTCAAATGTTGAAAATTTTGAGGAAATGTTGAGAATGATGTTCCCCGATTGGCTGCAAATGTTATACTGCTTCGACGTGATTGGCTGTGGAGTCCAACATTCTTCAACATTCTGTACGCAATGTTGGACTATCCTTCGGCAGATCCTTTGGGGTTTCCCCGCGCAGGTTCGAATCCTGCCGACTACGTTATGCTAAGACACCCGCGTGCTAGAAACTATGAGTTTTCAGGATGGTCGTGTTGTTGTTCTTTTCACGTATTCTAGTCTCTCAAGGGATGCATGTCTCGTACTTATACAGGGCTCCTCCACTGATAAGTGCTCATTCAGACTCCTGAAACAGAGGCCTGTTCGTTGTGAATCTTTATGAGAATTACTCCTCTCCAGACCTCAGAGGAGGTGGCAAGTCAATTAGAAGAAATGTGCCGTGATCGTATAGTGGTTAGTACTCTGCGTTGTGGCCGCAGCAACCCCGGTTCGAATCCGGGTCGCGGCAGGCCCCCTTCTGTTAAGCAGAGGTCAAGCTCCTTTTTGTCACCTCTATCCATCAGCTGGATTTGGGGTTGAAGGTCCCCTCTGTAATGTGCATTCAACATGCAGACTGCAGCATGGCTCTGGGTCACAGAGAGACATGGTCGTGGCCAAAAGGTTATGGGTTTGAGATAAATTGGGGCCACATACAGATGACAGAATGGCTCTGGGTCACAGAGAGCCGTAGTCGTGGCCAAGAGGTTATGGCCTTGAAATCCATTTGGGGTCTACCTATGCAGGTTTGGACCCTGCTAGCTGGACACTTCTGCTTTAGCTTTCTGTGGTGGGATTTGTACCCCGCAAGGCCTCTGGCAATACCTTTGCTGGCCCCTGATGGCTTCAAGGGCTTTTCTTGGTGCAGTGATGTGGCTTTCAGAGACAATTGCGTACCTGAGCTATGAAATGCTGTATTTGTGGAGAACCACCTGTTCTAGTCTCTCAAGAGATGCATGTCTCATGCTTATACAGGGCTCCTCCACTGATGAGTGCTCCTTCAGACTTATCAGTGTTTGCCACTTATCAGCCATTGTTGCCAGCTCACCAGGAGCAGCCCATCTCTTTCTGTCCTTATTGTTTGCGGGATTCAGCCTGCATGGATTGTGGCAAATAAAGGTTTTCCCGGGCGTACCGCATGTGCTTTTTTGGGGGAACGGCAGCTGCGTCTTAAGAAGCAGGCGGTGTTAAGGGCCACCAAATCACAGTCGGCAGGACGTCAGAATTTTAATCTCAGGTTTCCAGGGTTCAAATCCTTGTTTGGGTGAAGGGCTGTCATTTTGTTGCAGGCCTCAATCTGCTGTGACTCTCTTCAAGAGCGTTTTTCAAACCTGGTGAGCCACTTGGCATTTTGAGCGTCTCCCTAATTTAACAAGCCTATTTCAGGTCATCAGCTCACTAGGGAAGAGGGCCTGGGAAGTCAACGGATTGTGTCGGGCAAGAGAGACACACAAAATGTCTGTTGCTTTTGGTCCGCAGGCCTAGGATTGAAAACCATTGCTCTACAAGATGAGAAGTGGCAGCTTGGTTTGTCTTCCTTGGGACCACGTTCTTTTCCTGCCGCAGCCCTTTTCCTGCACGAAAACAGCCCAGGGGACTGGTTTTGCTGTAGTCGTGGCCGAGTGGTTAAGGCGATGGACTAGAAATCCATTGGGGTTTCCCCGCGCAGGTTCGAATCCTGCCGACTACGTTATGCTAAGACACCCGCGTGCTAGAAACTATGAGTTTTCAGGATGGTCGTGTTGTTGTTCTTTTCACGTATTCTAGTCTCTCAAGAGATGCATGTCTCGTACTTATACAGGGCTCCTCCACTGATAAGTGCTCATTCAGACTCCTGAAACAGAGGCCTGTTCGTTGTGAATCTTTATGAGAATTACTCCTCTCCAGACCTCAGAGGAGGTGGCAAGTCAAATAGAAGAAATGTGCCGTGATCGTATAGTGGTTAGTACTCTGCGTTGTGGCCGCAGCAACCCCGGTTCGAATCCGGGTCACGGCAGGCCCCCTTCTGTTAAGCAGAGGTCAAGCTCCTTTTTGTCACCTCTATCCATCAGCTGGATTTGGGGTTGAAGGTCCCCTCTGTGATGTGCATTCAACATGCAGACTGCAGCATGGCTCTGGGTCACAGAGAGACATGGTCGTGGCCAAAAGGTTATGGGTTTGAGATAAATTGGGGCCACATACAGATGACAGAATGGCTCTGGGTCACAGAGAGCCGTAGTCGTGGCCAAGAGGTTATGGCCTTGAAATCCATTTGGGGTCTCCCTGTGCAGGTTTGGACCCTGCTAGCTGGACACTTCTGCTTTAGCTTTCTGTGGTGGGATTTGTACCCCGCAAGGCCTCTGGCAATACCTTTGCTGGCCCCTGATGGCTTCAAGGGCTTTTCTTGGTGCAGTGATGTGGCTTTCAGAGACAATTGCGTACCTGAGCTATGAAATGCTGTATTTGTGGAGAACCACCTGTTCTAGTCTCTCAAGAGATGCATGTCTCATGCTTATACAGGGCTCCTCCACTGATGAGTGCTCCTTCAGACTTATCAGTGTTTGCCACTTATCAGCCATTGTTGCCAGCTCACCAGGAGCAGCCCATCTCTTTCTGTCCTTATTGTTTGCGGGATTCAGCCTGCATGGATTGTGGCAAATAAAGGTTTTCCCGGGCGTACCGCATGTGCTTTTTTGGGGGAACGGCAGCTGCGTCTTAAGAAGCAGGCGGTGTTAAGGGCCACCAAATCACAGTCGGCAGGACGTCAGAATTTTAATCTCAGGTTTCCAGGGTTCAAATCCTTGTTTGGGTGAAGGGCTGTCATTTTGTTGCAGGCCTCAATCTGCTGTGACTCTCTTCAAGAGCGTTTTTCAAACCTGGTGAGCCACTTGGCATTTTGAGCGTCTCCCTAATTTAACAAGCCTATTTCAGGTCATCAGCTCACTAGGGAAGAGGGCCTGGGAAGTCAACGGATTGTGTCGGGCAAGAGAGACACACAAAATGTCTGTTGCTTTTGGTCCGCAGGCCTAGGATTGAAAACCATTGCTCTACAAGATGAGAAGTGGCAGCTTGGTTTGTCTTCCTTGGGACCACGTTCTTTTCCTGCCGCAGCCCTTTTCCTGCACGAAAACAGCCCAGGGGACTGGTTTCGCTGTAGTCGTGGCCGAGTGGTTAAGGCGATGGACTAGAAATCCATTGGGGTTTCCCCGCGCAGGTTCGAATCCTGCCGACTACGTTATGCTAAGACACCCGCGTGCTAGAAACTATGAGTTTTCAGGATGGTCGTGTTGTTGTTCTTTTCACGTATTCTAGTCTCTCAAGAGATGCATGTCTCGTACTTATACAGGGCTCCTCCACTGATAAGTGCTCATTCAGACTCCTGAAACAGAGGCCTGTTCGTTGTGAATCTTTATGAGAATTACTCCTCTCCAGACCTCAGAGGAGGTGGCAAGTCAAATAGAAGAAATGTGCCGTGATCGTATAGTGGTTAGTACTCTGCGTTGTGGCCGCAGCAACCCCGGTTCGAATCCGGGTCACGGCAGGCCCCCTTCTGTTAAGCAGAGGTCAAGCTCCTTTTTGTCACCTCTATCCATCAGCTGGATTTGGGGTTGAAGGTCCCCTCTGTGATGTGCATTCAACATGCAGACTGCAGCATGGCTCTGGGTCACAGAGAGACATGGTCGTGGCCAAAAGGTTATGGGTTTGAGATAAATTGGGGCCACATACAGATGACAGAATGGCTCTGGGTCACAGAGAGCCGTAGTCGTGGCCAAGAGGTTATGGCCTTGAAATCCATTTGGGGTCTCCCTGTGCAGGTTTGGACCCTGCTAGCTGGACACTTCTGCTTTAGCTTTCTGTGGTGGGATTTGTACCCCGCAAGGCCTCTGGCAATACCTTTGCTGGCCCCTGATGGCTTCAAGGGCTTTTCTTGGTGCAGTGATGTGGCTTTCAGAGACAATTGCGTACCTGAGCTATGAAATGCTGTATTTGTGGAGAACCACCTGTTCTAGTCTCTCAAGAGATGCATGTCTCATGCTTATACAGGGCTCCTCCACTGATGAGTGCTCCTTCAGACTTATCAGTGTTTGCCACTTATCAGCCATTGTTGCCAGCTCACCAGGAGCAGCCCATCTCTTTCTGTCCTTATTGTTTGCGGGATTCAGCCTGCATGGATTGTGGCAAATAAAGGTTTTCCCGGGCGTACCGCATGTGCTTTTTTGGGGGAACGGCAGCTGCGTCTTAAGAAGCAGGCGGTGTTAAGGGCCACCAAATCACAGTCGGCAGGACGTCAGAATTTTAATCTCAGGTTTCCAGGGTTCAAATCCTTGTTTGGGTGAAGGGCTGTCATTTTGTTGCAGGCCTCAATCTGCTGTGACTCTCTTCAAGAGCGTTTTTCAAACCTGGTGAGCCACTTGGCATTTTGAGCGTCTCCCTAATTTAACAAGCCTATTTCAGGTCATCAGCTCACTAGGGAAGAGGGCCTGGGAAGTCAACGGATTGTGTCGGGCAAGAGAGACACACAAAATGTCTGTTGCTTTTGGTCCGCAGGCCTAGGATTGAAAACCATTGCTCTACAAGATGAGAAGTGGCAGCTTGGTTTGTCTTCCTTGGGACCACGTTCTTTTCCTGCCGCAGCCCTTTTCCTGCACGAAAACAGCCCAGGGGACTGGTTTTGCTGTAGTCGTGGCCGAGTGGTTAAGGCGATGGACTAGAAATCCATTGGGGTTTCCCCGCGCAGGTTCGAATCCTGCCGACTACGTTATGCTAAGACACCCGCGTGCTAGAAACTATGAGTTTTCAGGATGGTCGTGTTGTTGTTCTTTTCACGTATTCTAGTCTCTCAAGAGATGCATGTCTCGTACTTATACAGGGCTCCTCCACTGATAAGTGCTCATTCAGACTCCTGAAACAGAGGCCTGTTCGTTGTGAATCTTTATGAGAATTACTCCTCTCCAGACCTCAGAGGAGGTGGCAAGTCAAATAGAAGAAATGTGCCGTGATCGTATAGTGGTTAGTACTCTGCGTTGTGGCCGCAGCAACCCCGGTTCGAATCCGGGTCACGGCAGGCCCCCTTCTGTTAAGCAGAGGTCAAGCTCCTTTTTGTCACCTCTATCCATCAGCTGGATTTGGGGTTGAAGGTCCCCTCTGTGATGTGCATTCAACATGCAGACTGCAGCATGGCTCTGGGTCACAGAGAGACATGGTCGTGGCCAAAAGGTTATGGGTTTGAGATAAATTGGGGCCACATACAGATGACAGAATGGCTCTGGGTCACAGAGAGCCGTAGTCGTGGCCAAGAGGTTATGGCCTTGAAATCCATTTGGGGTCTCCCTGTGCAGGTTTGGACCCTGCTAGCTGGACACTTCTGCTTTAGCTTTCTGTGGTGGGATTTGTACCCCGCAAGGCCTCTGGCAATACCTTTGCTGGCCCCTGATGGCTTCAAGGGCTTTTCTTGGTGCAGTGATGTGGCTTTCAGAGACAATTGCGTACCTGAGCTATGAAATGCTGTATTTGTGGAGAACCACCTGTTCTAGTCTCTCAAGAGATGCATGTCTCATGCTTATACAGGGCTCCTCCACTGATGAGTGCTCCTTCAGACTTATCAGTGTTTGCCACTTATCAGCCATTGTTGCCAGCTCACCAGGAGCAGCCCATCTCTTTCTGTCCTTATTGTTTGCGGGATTCAGCCTGCATGGATTGTGGCAAATAAAGGTTTTCCCGGGCGTACCGCATGTGCTTTTTTGGGGGAACGGCAGCTGCGTCTTAAGAAGCAGGCGGTGTTAAGGGCCACCAAATCACAGTCGGCAGGACGTCAGAATTTTAATCTCAGGTTTCCAGGGTTCAAATCCTTGTTTGGGTGAAGGGCTGTCATTTTGTTGCAGGCCTCAATCTGCTGTGACTCTCTTCAAGAGCGTTTTTCAAACCTGGTGAGCCACTTGGCATTTTGAGCGTCTCCCTAATTTAACAAGCCTATTTCAGGTCATCAGCTCACTAGGGAAGAGGGCCTGGGAAGTCAACGGATTGTGTCGGGCAAGAGAGACACACAAAATGTCTGTTGCTTTTGGTCCGCAGGCCTAGGATTGAAAACCATTGCTCTACAAGATGAGAAGTGGCAGCTTGGTTTGTCTTCCTTGGGACCACGTTCTTTTCCTGCCGCAGCCCTTTTCCTGCACGAAAACAGCCCAGGGGACTGGTTTTGCTGTAGTCGTGGCCGAGTGGTTAAGGCGATGGACTAGAAATCCATTGGGGTTTCCCCGCGCAGGTTCGAATCCTGCCGACTACGTTATGCTAAGACACCCGCGTGCTAGAAACTATGAGTTTTCAGGATGGTCGTGTTGTTGTTCTTTTCACGTATTCTAGTCTCTCAAGAGATGCATGTCTCGTACTTATACAGGGCTCCTCCACTGATAAGTGCTCATTCAGACTCCTGAAACAGAGGCCTGTTCGTTGTGAATCTTTATGAGAATTACTCCTCTCCAGACCTCAGAGGAGGTGGCAAGTCAATAGAAGAAATGTGCCGTGATCGTATAGTGGTTAGTACTCTGCGTTGTGGCCGCAGCAACCCCGGTTCGAATCCGGGTCACGGCAGGCCCCCTTCTGTTAAGCAGAGGTCAAGCTCCTTTTTGTCACCTCTATCCATCAGCTGGATTTGGGGTTGAAGGTCCCCTCTGTGATGTGCATTCAACATGCAGACTGCAGCATGGCTCTGGGTCACAGAGAGACATGGTCGTGGCCAAAAGGTTATGGGTTTGAGATAAATTGGGGCCACATACAGATGACAGAATGGCTCTGGGTCACAGAGAGCCGTAGTCGTGGCCAAGAGGTTATGGCCTTGAAATCCATTTGGGGTCTCCCTGTGCAGGTTTGGACCCTGCTAGCTGGACACTTCTGCTTTAGCTTTCTGTGGTGGGATTTGTACCCCGCAAGGCCTCTGGCAATACCTTTGCTGGCCCCTGATGGCTTCAAGGGCTTTTCTTGGTGCAGTGATGTGGCTTTCAGAGACAATTGCGTACCTGAGCTATGAAATGCTGTATTTGTGGAGAACCACCTGTTCTAGTCTCTCAAGAGATGCATGTCTCATGCTTATACAGGGCTCCTCCACTGATGAGTGCTCCTTCAGACTTATCAGTGTTTGCCACTTATCAGCCATTGTTGCCAGCTCACCAGGAGCAGCCCATCTCTTTCTGTCCTTATTGTTTGCGGGATTCAGCCTGCATGGATTGTGGCAAATAAAGGTTTTCCCGGGCGTACCGCATGTGCTTTTTTGGGGGAACGGCAGCTGCGTCTTAAGAAGCAGGCGGTGTTAAGGGCCACCAAATCACAGTCGGCAGGACGTCAGAATTTTAATCTCAGGTTTCCAGGGTTCAAATCCTTGTTTGGGTGAAGGGCTGTCATTTTGTTGCAGGCCTCAATCTGCTGTGACTCTCTTCAAGAGCGTTTTTCAAACCTGGTGAGCCACTTGGCATTTTGAGCGTCTCCCTAATTTAACAAGCCTATTTCAGGTCATCAGCTCACTAGGGAAGAGGGCCTGGGAAGTCAACGGATTGTGTCGGGCAAGAGAGACACACAAAATGTCTGTTGCTTTTGGTCCGCAGGCCTAGGATTGAAAACCATTGCTCTACAAGATGAGAAGTGGCAGCTTGGTTTGTCTTCCTTGGGACCACGTTCTTTTCCTGCCGCAGCCCTTTTCCTGCACGAAAACAGCCCAGGGGACTGGTTTTGCTGTAGTCGTGGCCGAGTGGTTAAGGCGATGGACTAGAAATCCATTGGGGTTTCCCCGCGCAGGTTCGAATCCTGCCGACTACGTTATGCTAAGACACCCGCGTGCTAGAAACTATGAGTTTTCAGGATGGTCGTGTTGTTGTTCTTTTCACGTATTCTAGTCTCTCAAGAGATGCATGTCTCGTACTTATACAGGGCTCCTCCACTGATAAGTGCTCATTCAGACTCCTGAAACAGAGGCCTGTTCGTTGTGAATCTTTATGAGAATTACTCCTCTCCAGACCTCAGAGGAGGTGGCAAGTCAAATAGAAGAAATGTGCCGTGATCGTATAGTGGTTAGTACTCTGCGTTGTGGCCGCAGCAACCCCGGTTCGAATCCGGGTCACGGCAGGCCCCCTTCTGTTAAGCAGAGGTCAAGCTCCTTTTTGTCACCTCTATCCATCAGCTGGATTTGGGGTTGAAGGTCCCCTCTGTGATGTGCATTCAACATGCAGACTGCAGCATGGCTCTGGGTCACAGAGAGACATGGTCGTGGCCAAAAGGTTATGGGTTTGAGATAAATTGGGGCCACATACAGATGACAGAATGGCTCTGGGTCACAGAGAGCCGTAGTCGTGGCCAAGAGGTTATGGCCTTGAAATCCATTTGGGGTCTCCCTGTGCAGGTTTGGACCCTGCTAGCTGGACACTTCTGCTTTAGCTTTCTGTGGTGGGATTTGTACCCCGCAAGGCCTCTGGCAATACCTTTGCTGGCCCCTGATGGCTTCAAGGGCTTTTCTTGGTGCAGTGATGTGGCTTTCAGAGACAATTGCGTACCTGAGCTATGAAATGCTGTATTTGTGGAGAACCACCTGTTCTAGTCTCTCAAGAGATGCATGTCTCATGCTTATACAGGGCTCCTCCACTGATGAGTGCTCCTTCAGACTTATCAGTGTTTGCCACTTATCAGCCATTGTTGCCAGCTCACCAGGAGCAGCCCATCTCTTTCTGTCCTTATTGTTTGCGGGATTCAGCCTGCATGGATTGTGGCAAATAAAGGTTTTCCCGGGCGTACCGCATGTGCTTTTTTGGGGGAACGGCAGCTGCGTCTTAAGAAGCAGGCGGTGTTAAGGGCCACCAAATCACAGTCGGCAGGACGTCAGAATTTTAATCTCAGGTTTCCAGGGTTCAAATCCTTGTTTGGGTGAAGGGCTGTCATTTTGTTGCAGGCCTCAATCTGCTGTGACTCTCTTCAAGAGCGTTTTTCAAACCTGGTGAGCCACTTGGCATTTTGAGCGTCTCCCTAATTTAACAAGCCTATTTCAGGTCATCAGCTCACTAGGGAAGAGGGCCTGGGAAGTCAACGGATTGTGTCGGGCAAGAGAGACACACAAAATGTCTGTTGCTTTTGGTCCGCAGGCCTAGGATTGAAAACCATTGCTCTACAAGATGAGAAGTGGCAGCTTGGTTTGTCTTCCTTGGGACCACGTTCTTTTCCTGCCGCAGCCCTTTTCCTGCACGAAAACAGCCCAGGGGACTGGTTTTGCTGTAGTCGTGGCCGAGTGGTTAAGGCGATGGACTAGAAATCCATTGGGGTTTCCCCGCGCAGGTTCGAATCCTGCCGACTACGTTATGCTAAGACACCCGCGTGCTAGAAACTATGAGTTTTCAGGATGGTCGTGTTGTTGTTCTTTTCACGTATTCTAGTCTCTCAAGAGATGCATGTCTCGTACTTATACAGGGCTCCTCCACTGATAAGTGCTCATTCAGACTCCTGAAACAGAGGCCTGTTCGTTGTGAATCTTTATGAGAATTACTCCTCTCCAGACCTCAGAGGAGGTGGCAAGTCAAATAGAAGAAATGTGCCGTGATCGTATAGTGGTTAGTACTCTGCGTTGTGGCCGCAGCAACCCCGGTTCGAATCCGGGTCACGGCAGGCCCCCTTCTGTTAAGCAGAGGTCAAGCTCCTTTTTGTCACCTCTATCCATCAGCTGGATTTGGGGTTGAAGGTCCCCTCTGTGATGTGCATTCAACATGCAGACTGCAGCATGGCTCTGGGTCACAGAGAGACATGGTCGTGGCCAAAAGGTTATGGGTTTGAGATAAATTGGGGCCACATACAGATGACAGAATGGCTCTGGGTCACAGAGAGCCGTAGTCGTGGCCAAGAGGTTATGGCCTTGAAATCCATTTGGGGTCTCCCTGTGCAGGTTTGGACCCTGCTAGCTGGACACTTCTGCTTTAGCTTTCTGTGGTGGGATTTGTACCCCGCAAGGCCTCTGGCAATACCTTTGCTGGCCCCTGATGGCTTCAAGGGCTTTTCTTGGTGCAGTGATGTGGCTTTCAGAGACAATTGCGTACCTGAGCTATGAAATGCTGTATTTGTGGAGAACCACCTGTTCTAGTCTCTCAAGAGATGCATGTCTCATGCTTATACAGGGCTCCTCCACTGATGAGTGCTCCTTCAGACTTATCAGTGTTTGCCACTTATCAGCCATTGTTGCCAGCTCACCAGGAGCAGCCCATCTCTTTCTGTCCTTATTGTTTGCGGGATTCAGCCTGCATGGATTGTGGCAAATAAAGGTTTTCCCGGGCGTACCGCATGTGCTTTTTTGGGGGAACGGCAGCTGCGTCTTAAGAAGCAGGCGGTGTTAAGGGCCACCAAATCACAGTCGGCAGGACGTCAGAATTTTAATCTCAGGTTTCCAGGGTTCAAATCCTTGTTTGGGTGAAGGGCTGTCATTTTGTTGCAGGCCTCAATCTGCTGTGACTCTCTTCAAGAGCGTTTTTCAAACCTGGTGAGCCACTTGGCATTTTGAGCGTCTCCCTAATTTAACAAGCTTATTTCAGGTCATCAGCTCACTAGGGAAGAGGGCCTGGGAAGTCAACGGATTGTGTCGGGCAAGAGAGACACACAAAATGTCTGTTGCTTTTGGTCCGCAGGCCTAGGATTGAAAACCATTGCTCTACAAGATGAGAAGTGGCAGCTTGGTTTGTCTTCCTTGGGACCACGTTCTTTTCCTGCCGCAGCCCTTTTCCTGCACGAAAACAGCCCAGGGGACTGGTTTTGCTGTAGTCGTGGCCGAGTGGTTAAGGCGATGGACTAGAAATCCATTGGGGTTTCCCCGCGCAGGTTCGAATCCTGCTGACTACGTTATGCTAAGACACCCGCGTGCTAGAAACTATGAGTTTTCAGGATGGTCGTGTTGTTGTTCTTTTCACGTATTCTAGTCTCTCAAGAGATGCATGTCTCGTACTTATACAGGGCTCCTCCACTGATAAGTGCTCATTCAGACTCCTGAAACAGAGGCCTGTTCGTTGTGAATCTTTATGAGAATTACTCCTCTCCAGACCTCAGAGGAGGTGGCAAGTCAAATAGAAGAAATGTGCCGTGATCGTATAGTGGTTAGTACTCTGCGTTGTGGCCGCAGCAACCCCGGTTCGAATCCGGGTCACGGCAGGCCCCCTTCTGTTAAGCAGAGGTCAAGCTCCTTTTTGTCACCTCTATCCATCAGCTGGATTTGGGGTTGAAGGTCCCCTCTGTGATGTGCATTCAACATGCAGACTGCAGCATGGCTCTGGGTCACAGAGAGACATGGTCGTGGCCAAAAGGTTATGGGTTTGAGATAAATTGGGGCCACATACAGATGACAGAATGGCTCTGGGTCACAGAGAGCCGTAGTCGTGGCCAAGAGGTTATGGCCTTGAAATCCATTTGGGGTCTCCCTGTGCAGGTTTGGACCCTGCTAGCTGGACACTTCTGCTTTAGCTTTCTGTGGTGGGATTTGTACCCCGCAAGGCCTCTGGCAATACCTTTGCTGGCCCCTGATGGCTTCAAGGGCTTTTCTTGGTGCAGTGATGTGGCTTTCAGAGACAATTGCGTACCTGAGCTATGAAATGCTGTATTTGTGGAGAACCACCTGTTCTAGTCTCTCAAGAGATGCATGTCTCATGCTTATACAGGGCTCCTCCACTGATGAGTGCTCCTTCAGACTTATCAGTGTTTGCCACTTATCAGCCATTGTTGCCAGCTCACCAGGAGCAGCCCATCTCTTTCTGTCCTTATTGTTTGCGGGATTCAGCCTGCATGGATTGTGGCAAATAAAGGTTTTCCCGGGCGTACCGCATGTGCTTTTTTGGGGGAACGGCAGCTGCGTCTTAAGAAGCAGGCGGTGTTAAGGGCCACCAAATCACAGTCGGCAGGACGTCAGAATTTTAATCTCAGGTTTCCAGGGTTCAAATCCTTGTTTGGGTGAAGGGCTGTCATTTTGTTGCAGGCCTCAATCTGCTGTGACTCTCTTCAAGAGCGTTTTTCAAACCTGGTGAGCCACTTGGCATTTTGAGCGTCTCCCTAATTTAACAAGCCTATTTCAGGTCATCAGCTCACTAGGGAAGAGGGCCTGGGAAGTCAACGGATTGTGTCGGGCAAGAGAGACACACAAAATGTCTGTTGCTTTTGGTCCGCAGGCCTAGGATTGAAAACCATTGCTCTACAAGATGAGAAGTGGCAGCTTGGTTTGTCTTCCTTGGGACCACGTTCTTTTCCTGCCGCAGCCCTTTTCCTGCACGAAAACAGCCCAGGGGACTGGTTTTGCTGTAGTCGTGGCCGAGTGGTTAAGGCGATGGACTAGAAATCCATTGGGGTTTCCCCGCGCAGGTTCGAATCCTGCCGACTACGTTATGCTAAGACACCCGCGTGCTAGAAACTATGAGTTTTCAGGATGGTCGTGTTGTTGTTCTTTTCACGTATTCTAGTCTCTCAAGAGATGCATGTCTCGTACTTATACAGGGCTCCTCCACTGATAAGTGCTCATTCAGACTCCTGAAACAGAGGCCTGTTCGTTGTGAATCTTTATGAGAATTACTCCTCTCCAGACCTCAGAGGAGGTGGCAAGTCAAATAGAAGAAATGTGCCGTGATCGTATAGTGGTTAGTACTCTGCGTTGTGGCCGCAGCAACCCCGGTTCGAATCCGGGTCACGGCAGGCCCCCTTCTGTTAAGCAGAGGTCAAGCTCCTTTTTGTCACCTCTATCCATCAGCTGGATTTGGGGTTGAAGGTCCCCTCTGTGATGTGCATTCAACATGCAGACTGCAGCATGGCTCTGGGTCACAGAGAGACATGGTCGTGGCCAAAAGGTTATGGGTTTGAGATAAATTGGGGCCACATACAGATGACAGAATGGCTCTGGGTCACAGAGAGCCGTAGTCGTGGCCAAGAGGTTATGGCCTTGAAATCCATTTGGGGTCTCCCTGTGCAGGTTTGGACCCTGCTAGCTGGACACTTCTGCTTTAGCTTTCTGTGGTGGGATTTGTACCCCGCAAGGCCTCTGGCAATACCTTTGCTGGCCCCTGATGGCTTCAAGGGCTTTTCTTGGTGCAGTGATGTGGCTTTCAGAGACAATTGCGTACCTGAGCTATGAAATGCTGTATTTGTGGAGAACCACCTGTTCTAGTCTCTCAAGAGATGCATGTCTCATGCTTATACAGGGCTCCTCCACTGATGAGTGCTCCTTCAGACTTATCAGTGTTTGCCACTTATCAGCCATTGTTGCCAGCTCACCAGGAGCAGCCCATCTCTTTCTGTCCTTATTGTTTGCGGGATTCAGCCTGCATGGATTGTGGCAAATAAAGGTTTTCCCGGGCGTACCGCATGTGCTTTTTTGGGGGAACGGCAGCTGCGTCTTAAGAAGCAGGCGGTGTTAAGGGCCACCAAATCACAGTCGGCAGGACGTCAGAATTTTAATCTCAGGTTTCCAGGGTTCAAATCCTTGTTTGGGTGAAGGGCTGTCATTTTGTTGCAGGCCTCAATCTGCTGTGACTCTCTTCAAGAGCGTTTTTCAAACCTGGTGAGCCACTTGGCATTTTGAGCGTCTCCCTAATTTAACAAGCCTATTTCAGGTCATCAGCTCACTAGGGAAGAGGGCCTGGGAAGTCAACGGATTGTGTCGGGCAAGAGAGACACACAAAATGTCTGTTGCTTTTGGTCCGCAGGCCTAGGATTGAAAACCATTGCTCTACAAGATGAGAAGTGGCAGCTTGGTTTGTCTTCCTTGGGACCACGTTCTTTTCCTGCCGCAGCCCTTTTCCTGCACGAAAACAGCCCAGGGGACTGGTTTTGCTGTAGTCGTGGCCGAGTGGTTAAGGCGATGGACTAGAAATCCATTGGGGTTTCCCCGCGCAGGTTCGAATCCTGCCGACTACGTTATGCTAAGACACCCGCGTGCTAGAAACTATGAGTTTTCAGGATGGTCGTGTTGTTGTTCTTTTCACGTATTCTAGTCTCTCAAGAGATGCATGTCTCGTACTTATACAGGGCTCCTCCACTGATAAGTGCTCATTCAGACTCCTGAAACAGAGGCCTGTTCGTTGTGAATCTTTATGAGAATTACTCCTCTCCAGACCTCAGAGGAGGTGGCAAGTCAAATAGAAGAAATGTGCCGTGATCGTATAGTGGTTAGTACTCTGCGTTGTGGCCGCAGCAACCCCGGTTCGAATCCGGGTCACGGCAGGCCCCCTTCTGTTAAGCAGAGGTCAAGCTCCTTTTTGTCACCTCTATCCATCAGCTGGATTTGTGGTTGAAGGTCCCCTCTGTGATGTGCATTCAACATGCAGACTGCAGCATGGCTCTGGGTCACAGAGAGACATGGTCGTGGCCAAAAGGTTATGCGTTTGAGATAAATTGGGGCCACATACAGATGACAGAATGGCTCTGGGTCACAGAGAGCCGTAGTCGTGGCCAAGAGGTTATGGCCTTGAAATCCATTTGGGGTCTCCCTGTGCAGGTTTGGACCCTGCTAGCTGGAAACTTCTGCTTTAGCTTTCTGTGGTGGGATTTGTACCCCGCAAGGCCTCTGGCAATACCTTTGCTGGCCCCTGATGGCTTCAAGGGCTTTTCTTGGTGCAGTGATGTGGCTTTCAGAGACAATTGCGTACCTGAGCTATGAAATGCTGTATTTGTGGAGAACCACCTGTTCTAGTCTCTCAAGAGATGCATGTCTCATGCTTATACAGGGCTCCTCCACTGATGAGTGCTCCTTCAGACTTATCAGTGTTTGCCACTTATCAGCCATTGTTGCCAGCTCACCAGGAGCAGCCCATCTCTATCTGTCCTTATTGTTTGCGGGATTCAGCCTGCATGGATTGTGGCAAATAAACGTTTTTCCGGGGCGTACCGCATGTGCTTTTTTTGGGGGAACGGCAGCTGCGTCTTAAGAAGCAGGCGGTGTTAAGGGCCACCAAATCACAGTCGGCAGGACGTCAGAATTTTAATCTCAGGTTTCCAGGGTTCAAATCCTTGTTTGGGTGAAGGGCTGTCATTTTGTTGCAGGCCTCAATCTGCTGTGACTCTCTTCAAGAGCGTTTTTCAAACCTGGTGAGCCACTTGGCATTTTGAGCGTCTCCCTAATTTAACAAGCCTATTTCAGGTCATCAGCTCACTAGGGAAGAGGGCCTGGGAAGTCAACGGATTGTGTCGGGCAAGAGAGACACACAAAATGTCTGTTGCTTTTGGTCCGCAGGCCTAGGATTGAAAACCATTGCTCTACAACAGGGGTCTCCAAACTTTTCAGCCCGAGGGCCGCATTAACTGTCAAACAGCAGTTCGGGGGCCGATTACACACTCGAGGTCCAAATAAAAAAGAATCAAAACATGATGTTGTTTTTAATTATTTATTTAATATTATTTTATTCAGTTATTAGGCCTACTTAATAACACATTGATACACTACACATGGACACCTGTATTAGTGGGAATGGTGAAATTGTTTCCTGGATGCCAAAATATCAGACATTTCTGGCTTTAGATTTGGTTTCCCTAACATCAACAGTGACCTGAGATTATCATCGGACAAGTTTGTTCTCAAATTGTTCTTCACGTATTTTATTCTTGAAAATGTTTGTTCACACATTGATGCAAAAGTTTTGACATTAGGAATGTCTTCCTTACGCAAAAACGGGAGAAAAAAAACACCAGTCCTGCGGGCTAAATCACACATTTTATATGTTTATACATACCGGTAACATTTTTATTCATTTTAAATATCACACCCGTGGGACATATGAAAGTGCAAAGTTTATGCATCTGCGGATTATATCCGAGATAAAATGGTATATCATCTCATGACGGTGCCCAAGAACAATTAAGCAGCGAATAAGGTTTTGCAATGTAGTTATCGGTTGGAAAACGTCTCCGTTTACTATCGTAACCTCGGTTATTTTTCCATATTCCGTTTAGAGAAGCGTGAAGGAAATATTCTGACGTGTCGTGCTTATGCTGTTTATACTGTCTGTCTGTCAGATCCGCATCGCGCTACGATTGGCCAGTTGTCAACTGGCGTTATCCTATAAGGTTTCAGAGATTACCTGAAGGGGAGGAGTTCCCGCTCTCGAAAGGGAACGCGCTTTTGCGCGCCTCTGTTTTAATTCGGTAAAAACATAACGTCCACGTAAGCGGTGGCTGATCTTGGCAGGATACACGTAAAATTATGGATTTTTTTTCGTAGACAAAAAGGTCTCCGCGGGCCGCATGAGAGGGCTTCGCGGGCCGCAGTTTGGAGACCCCTGCTCTACAAGATGAGAAGTGGCAGCTTGGTTTGTCTTCCTTGGGACCACATTCTTTTCCTGCCCCAGCCCTTTTCCTGCACAAAAACAGCCCAGGGAACTGGTTTCGCTGTAGTCGTGGCCGAGTGGTTAAGGCGATGGACTAGAAATCCATTGGGGTTTCCCCGCGCAGGTTCGAATCCTGCCGACTACGTTATGCTAAGACACCCGCGTGATAGAAATTATGAGTTTTGAGGATGGTCGTATTGTTGTTCTTTTCACGTATTCTAGTCTCTCAAGAGATGCATGTCTCGTACTTATACAGGCTCTTCCACTGATGAGTGCTCCTTCAGATTTATCAGTGTTTGCCACTTATCAGCCATTGTTGCCAGCTCACCAGGAGCAGCCCATCGCTTTCTGTCCTTATTGTTTGCGGGATTCAGCCTGCATGGATTGTGGCAAATAAACTTTTTCCCGGGCGTACCGCATGTGCTTTTTTGGGGGAACGGCAGCTGCGTCTTAAGAAGCAGGCTGTGTTTAGGGCCACCAAATCACAGTCGGCAGGACGTCAGAATTTTAATCTCAGGTATCCAGAGTTCAAATCCTTGTTTGGGTGAAGGGCTGTCATTTTGTTGCAGGCCTCAATCTGCTGTGACTCTCTTCAAGAGCGTTTTTCAAACCTGGTGAGCCACTTGGCATTTTGAGCGTCTCCCTAATTTAACAAGCCTATTTCAGGTCATCAGCTCACTAGGGAAGAGGGCCTGGGAAGTCAACGGATATTGTCGGGCAAGAGAGACACAAAATGTCTGTTGCTTTTGGTCAGCAGGCCTAGGATTGAAAACCATTGCTCTACAAGATGAGAAGTGGCAGCTTGGTTTGTCTTCCTTGGGACCACATTCTTTTCCTGCCGCAGCCCTTTTCCTGCACGAAAACAGCCCAGGGGACTGGTTTTGCTGTAGTCGTGGCCGAGTGGTTAAGGCGATGGACTTGAAATCCATTGGGGTTTCCCCGCGCAGGTTCGAATCCTGCCGACTACGTTATGCTAAGACACCCGCGTGCTAGAAACTATGAGTTTTCAGGATGGTCGTGTTGTTGTTCTTTTCACGTATTCTAGTCTCTCAAGAGATGCATGTCTCGTACTTATACAGGGCTCCTCCACTGATAAGTGCTCATTCAGACTCCTGAAACAGAGGTCTGTTCGTTGTGAATCTTTATGAGAATTACTCCTCTCCAGACCTCAGAGGAGGTGGCAAGTCAAAGAGAAGAAATGTGCCGTGATCGTATAGTGGTTAGTACTCTGCGTTGTGGCCGCAGCAACCCTGGTTCGAGTCCGGGTCACGGCAGGCCCCCTTCTGTTAAGCAGAGGTCAAGCTCCTTTTTGTCACCTCTATCCATCAGCTGGATTTGTGGTTGAAGGTCCCCTCTATGATGTGCATTCAACATGCAGACTGCAGCATGGCTCTGGGTCACAGAGAGACATGGTCGTGGCCAAAAGGTTATGGGTTTGAGATAAATTGGGGCCACATACAGATGACAGAATGACTCTGGGTCACAGAGAGCCGTAGTCGTGGCCAAGAGGTTATGGCCTTGAAATCCATTTGGGGTCTCCCTGTGCAGGTTTGGACCCTGCTAGCTGGACACTTATGCTTTAGCTTTCTGTGGTGGGATTTGTACCCCGCAAGGCCTCTGGCAATACCTTTGCTGGCCCCTGATGGCTTCAAGGGCTTTTCTTGGTGCAGTGATGTGGCTTTCAGAGACAATTGCGTACCTGAGCTATGAAATGCTGTATTTGTTGAGAACCACCTGTTCTAGTCTCTCAAGAGATGCATGTCTCATGCTTATACAGGGCTCCTCCACTGATGAGTGCTCCTTCAGACTTATCAGTGTTTGCCACTTATCAGCCATTGTTGCCAGCTCACCAGGAGCAGCCCATCTCTTTCTGTCCTTATTGTTTGCGGGATTCAGCCTGCATGGATTGTGGCAAATAAAGGTTTTCCCGGGCGTACCGCATGTGCTTTTTTGGGGGAACGGCAGCTGCGTCTTAAGAAGCAGGCGGTGTTAAGGGCCACCAAATCACAGTCGGCAGGACGTCAGAATTTTAATCTCAGGTTTCCAGGGTTCAAATCCTTGTTTGGGTGAAGGGCTGTCATTTTGTTGCAGGCCTCAATCTGCTGTGACTCTCTTCAAGAGCGTTTTTCAAACCTGGTGAGCCACTTGGCATTTTGAGCGTCTCCCTAATTTAACAAGCCTATTTCAGGTCATCAGCTCACTAGGGAAGAGGGCCTGGGAAGTCAACGGATTGTGTCGGGCAAGAGAGACACACAAAATGTCTGTTGCTTTTGGTCCGCAGGCCTAGGATTGAAAACCATTGCTCTACAAGATGAGAAGTGGCAGCTTGGTTTGTCTTCCTTGGGACCACGTTCTATTCCTGCCGCAGCCCTTTTCCTGCACAAAAACAGCCCAGGGAACTGGTTTCGCTGTAGTCGTGGCCGAGTGGTTAAGGCGATGGACTAGAAATCCATTGGGGTTTCCCCGCGCAGGTTCGAATCCTGCCGACTACGTTATGTCAAGATACCCGCGTGCTAGAAACTATGAGTTTTCAGTATGGTCGTGTTGTTGTTCTTTTCACGTATTCTAGTCTCTCAAGAGATGCATGTCTCGTACTTATACAGGCTCTTCCACTGATAAGTGCTCATTCAGACTCCTGAAACAGAGGCCTGTTCGTTGTGAATCTTTATGAGAATTACTCCTCTCCAGACCTCAGAGGAGGTGGCAAGTCAAATAGAAGAAATGTGCCGTGATCGTATAGTGGTTAGCACTCTGAGTTGTGGCCGCAGCAACCCTGGTTCGAATCCGGGTCACGGCAGGCCCCCTTCTGTTAAGCAGAGGTCAAGCTCCTTTTTGTCACCTCTATCCATCAGCTGGATTTGTGGTTGAAGGTCCCCTCTGTGATGTGCATTCAACATGCAGACTGCAGCATGGCTCTGGGTCACAGAGAGACATGGTCGTGGCCAAAAGGTTATGGGTTTGAGATAAATTGGGGCCACATACAGATGACAGAATGGCTCTGGGTCACAGAGAGCCGTAGTCGTGGCCAAGAGGTTATGGCCTTGAAATCCATTTGGGGTCTCCCTGTGCAGGTTTGGACCCTGCTAGCTGGACACTTCTGCTTTAGCTTTCTGTGGTGGGATTTGTACCCCGCAAGGCCTCTGGCAATACATTTGCTGGCCCCTGATGGCATCAAGGGCGTTTCTTGGTGCAGTGATGTGGCTTTCAGAGACAATTGCGTACCTGAGCTATGAAATGCTGTATTTGTGGAGAACCACCTGTTCTAGTCTCTCAAGAGATGCATGTCTCATGCTTATACAGGGCTCCTCCACTGATGAGTGCTCCTTCAGACTTATCAGTGTTTGCCACTTATCAGCCATTGTTGCCAGCTCACCAGGAGCAGCCCATCTCTATCTGTCCTTATTGTTTGCGGGATTCAGCCTGCATGGATTGTGGCAAATAAACGTTTTCCCGGGGCGTACCGCATGTGCTTTTTTGGGGGAACGGCAGCTGCGTCTTAAGAAGCAGGCGGTGTTAAGGGCCACCAAATCACAGTCGGCAGGACGTCAGAATTTTAATCTCAGGTTTCCAGGGTTCAAATCCTTGTTTGGGTGAAGGGCTGTCATTTTGTTGCAGGCCTCAATCTGCTGTGACTCTCTTCAAGAGCGTTTTTCAAACCTGGTGAGCCACTTGGCATTTTGAGCGTCTCCCTAATTTAACAAGCCTATTTCAAGTCATCAGCTCACTAGGGAAGAGGGCCTGGGAAGTCAACGGATTGTGTCGGGCAAGAGAGACACACAAAATGTCTGTTGCTTTTGGTCCGCAGGCCTAGGATTGAAAACCATTGCTCTACAAGATGAGAAGTGGCAGCTTGGTTTGTCTTCCTTGGGACCACGTTCTATTCCTGCCGCAGCCCTTTTCCTGCACAAAAACAGCCCAGGGGACTGGTTTCGCTGTAGTCGTGGCCGAGTGGTTAAGGCGATGGACTAGAAATCCACTGGGGTTTCCCCGCGCAGGTCCGAATCCTGCCGACTGCGTTATGCTAAGACACCCGCGTGCTAGAAACTATGAGTTTTCAGGATGGTCGTGTTGTTGTTCTTTTCACGTATTCTAGTCTCTCAAGAGATGCATGTCTCGTACTTATACAGGGCTCCTCCACTGATAAGTGCTCGTTCAGACTCCTGAAACAGAGGTCTGTTCGTTGTGAATCTTTATGAGAATTACTCCTCTCCAGACCTCAGAGGAGGTGGCAAGTCATATAGAAGAAATGTGCCGTGATCGTATAGTGGTTAGTACTCTGCGTTGTGGCCGCAGCAACCCCGGTTCGAATCCGGGTCACGGCAGGCCCCCTTCTGTTAAGCAGAGGTCAAGCTCCTTTTTGTCACCTCTATCCATCAGCTGGATTTGTGGTTGAAGGTCCCCTCTGTGATGTGCATTCAACATGCAGACTGCAGAATGGCTCTGGGTCACAGAGAGACATGGTCGTGGCCAAAAGGTTATGCGTTTGAGATAAATTGGGGCCACATACAGATGACAGAATGGCTCTGGGTCACAGAGAGCCGTAGTCGTGGCCAAGAGGTTATGGCCTTGAAATCCATTTGGGGTCTCCCTGTGCAGGTTTGGACACTGCTAGCTGGAAACTTCTGCTTTAGCTTTCTGTGGTGGGATTTGTACCCCGCAAGGCCTCTGGCAATACCTTTGCTGGCCCCTGATGGCTTCAAGGGCTTTTCTTGGTGCAGTGATGTGGCTTTCAGAGACAATTGCGTACCTGAGCTATGAAATGCTGTATTTGTGGAGAACCACCTGTTCTAGTCTCTCAAGAGATGCATGTGTCATGCTTATACATGGCTCCTCCACTGATGAGTGCTCCTTCAGACTTATCAGTGTTTGCCACTTATCAGCCATTGTTGCCAGCTCACCAGGAGCAGCCCATCTCTATCTGTCCTTATTGTTTGCGGGATTCAGCCTGCATGGATTGTGGCAAATAAACGTTTTTCCAGGGCGTACCGCATGTGCTTTTTTTGGGGGAACGGCAGCTGCGTCTTAAGAAGCAGGCGGTGTTAAGGGCCACCAAATCACAGTCGGCAGGACGTCAGAATTTTAATCTCAGGTTTCCAGGGTTCAAATCCTTGTTTGGGTGAAGGGCTGTCATTTTGTTGCAGGCCTCAATCTGCTGTGACTCTCTTCAAGAGCGTTTTTCAAACCTGGTGAGCCACTTGGCATTTTGAGCGTCTCCCTAATTTAACAAGCCTATTTCAGGTCATCAGCTCACTAGGGAAGAGGGCCTGGGAAGTCAACGGATTGTGTCGGGCAAGAGAGACACACAAAATGTCTGTTGCTTTTGGTCCGCAGGCCTAGGATTGAAAACCATTGCTCTACAACAGGGGTCTCCAAACTTTTCAGCCCGAGGGCCGCATTAACTGTCAAACAGCAGTTCGGGGGCCGATTACACACTCGAGGTCCAAATAAAAAAGAATCAAAACATGATGTTGTTTTTAATTATTTATTTAATATTATTTTATTCAGTTATTAGGCCTACTTAATAACACATTGATACACTACACATGGACACCTGTATTAGTGGGAATGGTGAAATTGTTTCCTGGATGCCAAAATATCAGACATTTCTGGCTTTAGATTTGGTTTCCCTAACATCAACAGTGACCTGAGATTATCATCGGACAAGTTTGTTCTCAAATTGTTCTTCACGTATTTTATTCTTGAAAATGTTTGTTCACACATTGATGCAAAAGTTTTGACATTAGGAATGTCTTCCTTACGCAAAAACGGGAGAAAAAAAACACCAGTCCTGCGGGCTAAATCACACATTTTATATGTTTATACATACCGGTAACATTTTTATTCATTTTAAATATCACACCCGTGGGACATATGAAAGTGCAAAGTTTATGCATCTGCGGATTATATCCGAGATAAAATGGTATATCATCTCATGACGGTGCCCAAGAACAATTAAGCAGCGAATAAGGTTTTGCAATGTAGTTATCGGTTGGAAAACGTCTCCGTTTACTATCGTAACCTCGGTTATTTTTCCATATTCCGTTTAGAGAAGCGTGAAGGAAATATTCTGACGTGTCGTGCTTATGCTGTTTATACTGTCTGTCTGTCAGATCCGCATCGCGCTACGATTGGCCAGTTGTCAACTGGCGTTATCCTATAAGGTTTCAGAGATTACCTGAAGGGGAGGAGTTCCCGCTCTCGAAAGGGAACGCGCTTTTGCGCGCCTCTGTTTTAATTCGGTAAAAACATAACGTCCACGTAAGCGGTGGCTGATCTTGGCAGGATACACGTAAAATTATGGATTTTTTTTCGTAGACAAAAAGGTCTCCGCGGGCCGCATGAGAGGGCTTCGCGGGCCGCAGTTTGGAGACCCCTGCTCTACAAGATGAGAAGTGGCAGCTTGGTTTGTCTTCCTTGGGACCACATTCTTTTCCTGCCCCAGCCCTTTTCCTGCACAAAAACAGCCCAGGGAACTGGTTTCGCTGTAGTCGTGGCCGAGTGGTTAAGGCGATGGACTAGAAATCCATTGGGGTTTCCCCGCGCAGGTTCGAATCCTGCCGACTACGTTATGCTAAGACACCCGCGTGATAGAAATTATGAGTTTTGAGGATGGTCGTATTGTTGTTCTTTTCAAGTATTCTAGTCTCTCAAGAGATGCATGTCTCATGCTTATACAGGGCTCCTCCACTGATGAGTGCTCCTTCAGATTTATCAGTGTTTGCCACTTATCAGCCATTGTTGCCAGCTCACCAGGAGCAGCCCATCGCTTTCTGTCCTTATTGTTTGCGGGATTCAGCCTGCATGGATTGTGGCAAATAAACTTTTTCCCGGGCGTACCGCATGTGCTTTTTTGGGGGAACGGCAGCTGCGTCTTAAGAAGCAGGCTGTGTTTAGGGCCACCAAATCACAGTCGGCAGGACGTCAGAATTTTAATCTCAGGTATCCAGAGTTCAAATCCTTGTTTGGGTGAAGGGCTGTCATTTTGTTGCAGGCCTCAATCTGCTGTGACTCTCTTCAAGAGCGTTTTTCAAACCTGGTGAGCCACTTGGCATTTTGAGCGTCTCCCTAATTTAACAAGCCTATTTCAGGTCATCAGCTCACTAGGGAAGAGGGCCTGGGAAGTCAACGGATTGTGTCGGGCAAGAGAGACACAAAATGTCTGTTGCTTTTGGTCAGCAGGCCTAGGATTGAAAACCATTGCTCTACAAGATGAGAAGTGGCAGCTTGGTTTGTCTTCCTTGGGACCACATTCTTTTCCTGCCGCAGCCCTTTTCCTGCACGAAAACAGCCCAGGGGACTGGTTTTGCTGTAGTCGTGGCCGAGTGGTTAAGGCGATGGACTTGAAATCCATTGGGGTTTCCCCGCGCAGGTTCGAATCCTGCCGACTACGTTATGCTAAGACACCCGCGTGCTAGAAACTATGAGTTTTCAGGATGGTCGTGTTGTTGTTCTTTTCACGTATTCTAGTCTCTCAAGAGATGCATGTCTCGTACTTATACAGGGCTCCTCCACTGATAAGTGCTCATTCAGACTCCTGAAACAGAGGCCTGTTCGTTGTGAATCTTTATGAGAATTACTCCTCTCCAGACCTCAGAGGAGGTGGCAAGTCAAAGAGAAGAAATGTGCCGTGATCGTATAGTGGTTAGTACTCTGCGTTGTGGCCGCAGCAACCCTGGTTCGAGTCCGGGTCACGGCAGGCCCCCTTCTGTTAAGCAGAGGTCAAGCTCCTTTTTGTCACCTCTATCCATCAGCTGGATTTGTGGTTGAAGGTCCCCTCTATGATGTGCATTCAACATGCAGACTGCAGCATGGCTCTGGGTCACAGAGAGACATGGTCGTGGCCAAAAGGTTATGGGTTTGAGATAAATTGGGGCCACATACAGATGACAGAATGACTCTGGGTCACAGAGAGCCGTAGTCGTGGCCAAGAGGTTATGGCCTTGAAATCCATTTGGGGTCTCCCTGTGCAGGTTTGGACCCTGCTAGCTGGACACTTCTGCTTTAGCTTTCTGTGGTGGGATTTGTACCCCGCAAGGCCTCTGGCAATACCTTTGCTGGCCCCCGATGGCTTCAAGGGCTTTTCTTGGTGCAGTGATGTGGCTTTCAGAGACAATTGCGTACCTGAGCTATGAAATGCTGTATTTGTGGAGAACCACCTGTTCTAGTCTCTCAAGAGATGCATGTCTCATGCTTATACAGGGCTCCTCCACTGATGAGTGCTCCTTCAGACTTATCAGTGTTTGCCACTTATCAGCCATTGTTGCCAGCTCACCAGGAGCAGCCCATCTCTTTCTGTCCTTATTGTTTGCGGGATTCAGCCTGCATGGATTGTGGCAAATAAACTTTTTCCCGGGCGTACCGCATGTGCTTTTTTGGGGGAACGGCAGCTGCGTCTTAAGAAGCAGGCGGTGTTTAGGGCCACCAAATCACAGTCGGCAGGACGTCAGAATTTTAATCTCAGGTTTCCAGGGTTCAAATCCTTGTTTGGGTGAAGGGCTGTCATTTTGTTGCAGGCCTCAATCTGCTGTGACTCTCTTCAAGAGCGTTTTTCAAACCTGGTGAGCCACTTGGCATTTTGAGCGTCTCCCTAATTTAACAAGCCTATTTCAGGTCATCAGGGGCCTCATGTATCAACACTACTTACGCACAAAAACATTGCGTTCGCCAGCTTTCACGCTCACGGTCGGATGTACTAAAAGTGAAACTAACGTGACAATGTGCGTTTCTCCACGGCAAGTTCATGGCTGGCGTAAGTTCATTTCTCATAGTTTTGTCCGTTGGCGACTCCTACAGACAATGAAGTGAAGCTGCAAACATTATACAACGAATTGTTCCTCAAGTCTGTGGGAAGCATTGCTATTAATTTGCAATGTATAAAATAATTGATACCGTATATATTGTCACACAAGCCTTATGGGAATATTCTATAAATTATGCAATTAAGTAAGAACATATAAAAGCAAGTGCAAATTGACACAACCCTTAGTCTGGCAATGGCAGCTTTGGCAATATTAGAGGACACTGCCCATGCCCGCAATGCCCATTTGATGGTTCATATATGATGCAGTTGACCAGCCAAACATTAAAATGCAATTTGCAACGATAGCCGGTTTCCCTAATGTAAACGGAGCGATCAACTGCACACACATATAAGGCACCATCTGAAGATGAATTTGCATATGTGAATCGGAAACATTTCTATTCAATAAATGTGCAGATTATATGTGATGCGCAAATACGCCTAACAAATATTGTAGCAAGATCAAACAGCATAAGTGATGCATTTAAAGTTATGGTTCTATCTAATAGAGGAGCGTGGGGCACAACGTAACACGTTTTGGTTTTAGCCAAATAATGAACAAAGTAATAGGGTTAGACAAACCATATTTTTATACAAACAACATACAAGCCTCTCCTATAAATGAGCACTGTTTTCATGTTCGTTGGACCTACCGTTTCTGTGCAGTATCGGCAAAAGCGCAAGGAGTAAAATGTTACTTCTTACCCGTGAGCGAGGCTCGTTGTAACAGACAGCGGGTTAGTTTTGTAACAAACCATAAGTTATGTTACTGTGGTGGCATAGTAGTTGGTTCATCCAACCACCAGGGGGCTCTAAGTTGTATATCTCATACAGGATATGAGGTATATAAGTAGAGGTAAGAGAGGGAAGAAGCATGGTTTTTCATGTTTGAAACCAACAAGCACAGAGTCCGGGTTGAGAAACTTAGGTTTCATGCTCAATCTAAGTAAGTTCTTCAAGGCTTTGTTTGGTGTTTTCATTTTCCCTGTTTTTTTCTTTATGGTTGAAATGTGTAGCTCAGGGTTAATGTTTTTTTTGTGAATGTTTTCTAGAATGCTAATTCTTAGTTTGTGCTTCTTATTTTAGAAGGACTCTTTTATATTGGTAGTTTTTAAACTACTAAATTTCTTGGGAAAAAGGAATATCAATTTCTTTAGGAGTTGATGGCCAAGTTCAACAAGAAGGAAGGGTTCTTGGAGAAGCACATAACAGGACATTCATGGGAGACTTTACAATGAACCCTAACGGATTTAAACCTTGACATACATCATCATCATCATTGATTCATCTATAGACATGGACAATTCTTCATAGAAGACATCTATATTGATGGGTACTTTAATATTGGTTGATAAGTTTTGTTTTCATTTGGCACTTATGTTGGGTTATTATTGATTTTGTTTTTGTATTTACTCTCTAATGTTTGATTCCACATTGTTTTGTTTCAAAGAATTATTCAAGTACCATTATCCTTAATTTCCAGTGGTTAAAATCAGTTTCCTTTATAAACACTTTTGTTGATTTAAGATCTCTTGTGGTTAAGGCTGGTTAATTTATTTAAGGTGCATATATTTACATGGTTGGTGGATCCCTCCCTTTAATTTACTATAACAGTTACTTTTAAAAATAAGAGTGGACGGTTACAGTTTTAACACCATGTTATCCAATGCATGTTCATTCACGTATTTTTATTTGTTTAAAAAAGTTGCGTCTTGATGATCATAAGAATA
This sequence comes from Rhodeus uyekii, assembly GCA_037043235.1. NCBI lineage: Eukaryota > Metazoa > Chordata > Actinopteri > Cypriniformes > Acheilognathidae > Rhodeus > Rhodeus uyekii. The sequence continues at coordinate 56,541 of JAWRVZ010000761.1, forward strand.
ACTTGTGAATTAAATATATTTGTCCCTTTATTTTTTACATTTGTTATGCTTTGAACAATGTAATGACATGAATGACATGACGTTTTAATAAGTTAATACAATGCAAAATATATGATTAATGATGCACCCTATTCAATGTGGCTTAGTTGTAACATAGTGTTACAACTGACCCCGCGCTGTCTTGTTTACCTCAGGACGGGCTAGCAGTCGCTATGTGTTTTTCACGTCTTTCAAAATGGTACCATCTTTTAGCCAAGAAGATGATAATCACAACAATATAAGATTGGACTAACATACTTTCACACATTCTTTGAAAATCGAAAAATAACTACTAGCCTATATCAAAAAATATTTACATGCTGCCAAAAGAGTTTTTCCTGTGGTTCTCATCCAAACTTCGCTGCAATTTCTCGAAAGCTGGCCAGAAGACATGTGAAAACAGTGTGATGAAAAGCCCGTTAGCACGTCACATTTAAGACCGTGCAACTACCGGTATCTAAAAAGTCTATGTTACTATTTACCCCGCGTTACTTTGTGCCCCGCGCTCCCCTAGTACTTTTTATTGTTACTTATTTGCATTTAATTATACAACAACCCTTCAGAAGACCGCGGTTATCCACTAAAGACAATTGTAAGACCATTTATTTTTAGGACCATTTACAGTGCAACTTTCAGATCCAACCGCATTGACGGCATCAGCTAAACTCCCCCATATTTTCAAAATTTTTTTCCTTTTGTTATTAATTCCGGAGGACAAAGTTCCAAATATTTTTTTTTCTAATTTCTACCTCCGATAGTAGCACCTCCAATTCACTTTCTGTACTTTCACTTTCATTTTCGTGCAGCTTCCTTTTCCCACGTGGACTCATTACCATATTTAAATCAGTTTAATTAAGGGAGGAGACTGGGTGGAGTGTTGTGCTCGTGCATGTGCGATCAATTTCACGTGAATCGGGATGTACGAAGAGAATATGCGCGGGATCCTTCGAACGCAGAGATTGATACATCTGGATTTTTTTGTGCGTTCGCACATTCACAGCTTTGTCCGTAAGTGATGTTTCAGTATGAATTCAACGCAAGTCTTAGTACATGAGGCCCCAGCTCACTAGGGAAGAGGGCCTGGGAAGTCAACGGATTGTGTCGGGCAAGAGAGACACACAAAATGTCTGTTGCTTTTGGTCCGCAGGCCTAGGATTGAAAACCATTGCTCTACAAGATGAGAAGTGGCAGCTTGGTTTGTCTTCCTTGGGACCACGTTCTTTTCCTGCCGCAGCCCTTATCCTGCACGAAAACAGCCCAATGGACTGGTTTTGCTCTAGTCGTGGCCGAGTGGTTAAGGCGATGGACTAGAAATCCATTGGGGTTTCCCCGCGCAGGTTCGAATCCTGCCGACTACGTTATGCTAAGACACCTGCGTGCTAGAAACTATGAGTTTTCAGGATGGTCGTGTTGTTGTTCTTTTCACGTATTCTAGTCTCTCAAGAGATGCATGTCTCGTACTTATACAGGGCTCCTCCACTGATAAGTGCTCGTTCAGACTCCTGAAACAGAGGCCTGTTCGTTGTGAATCTTTATGAGAATTACTCCTCTCCAGACCTCAGAGGAGGTGGCAAGTCAAATAGAAGAAATGTGCCGTGATCGTATAGTGGTTAGTACTCTGCGTTGTGGCCGCAGCAACCCCGGTTCGAATCCGTGTCACGACAGGCCCCCTTCTGTTAAGCAGAGTTCAAGCTCCTTTTTGTCACCTCTATCCATCAGCTGGATTTGTGGTTGAAGGTCCCCTCTGTGATGTGCATTCAACATGCAGACTGCAGCATGGCTCTGGGTCACAGAGAGACATGGTCGTGGCCAAAAGGTTATGCGTTTGAGATAAATTGGGGCCACATACAGATGACAGAATGGCTCTGGGTCACAGAGAGCCGTAGTCGTGGCCAAGAGGTTATGGCCTTGAAATCCATTTGGGGTCTCCCTGTGCAGGTTTGGACCCTGCTAGCTGGAAACTTCAGCTTTAGCTTTCTGTGGTGGGATTTTTACCCCGCAAGGCCTCTGGCAATACCTTTGCTGGCCCCTGATGGCTTCAAGGGCTTTTCTTGGTGCAGTGATGTGGCTTTCAGAGACAATTGCGTACCTGAGCTATGAAATGCTGTATTTGTGGAGAACCACCTGTTCTAGTCTCTCAAGAGATGCATGTCTCATGCTTATACAGGGCTCCTCCACTGATGAGTGCTCCTTCAGACTTATCAGTGTTTGCCACTTATCAGCCATTGTTGCCAGCTCACCAGGAGCAGCCCATCTCTTTCTGTCCTTATTGTTTGCGGGATTCAGCCTGCATGGATTGTGGCAAATAAAGGTTTTCCCGGGCGTACCGCATGTGCTTTTTTGGGGGAACGGCAGCTGCGTCTTAAGAAGCAGGCGGTGTTAAGGGCCACCAAATCACAGTCGGCAGGACGTCAGAATTTTAATCTCAGGTTTCCAGGGTTCAAATCCTTGTTTGGGTGAAGGGCTGTCATTTTGTTGCAGGCCTCAATCTGCTGTGACTCTCTTCAAGAGCGTTTTTCAAACCTGGTGAGCCACTTGGCATTTTGACCGTCTCCCTAATTTAACAGCTCACTAGGGAAGAGGGCCTGGGAAGTCAACGGATTGTGTCGGGCAAGAGAGACACACAAAATGTCTGTTGCTTTTGGTCCGCAGGCCTAGGATTGAAAACCATTGCTCTACAAGATGAGAAGTGGCAGCTTGGTTTGTCTTCCTTGGGACCACATTCTTTTCCTGCCGCAGCCCTTTTCCTGCACAAAAACAGCCCAGGGGATTGGTTTCGCTGTAGTCGTGGCCGAGTGGTTAAGGCGATGGACTAGAAATCCATTGGGGTTCGAATCCTGCCGACTACGTTATCCTAAGACACCCGCGTGCTAGAAACTATGAGTTTTCAGGATGGTCGTGTTGTTGTTCTTTTCACGTATTCTAGTCTCTCAAGAGATGCATGTCTCGTACTTATACAGGGCTCCTCCACTGATAAGTGCTCGTTCAGACTCCTGAAACAGAGGTCTGTTCGTTGTGAATCTTTATGAGAATTACTCCTCTCCAGACCTCAGAGGAGGTGGCAAGTCATATAGAAGAAATGTGCCGTGATCGTATAGTGGTTAGTACTCTGCGTTGTGGCCGCAGCAACCCCGGTTCGAATCCGGGTCACGGCAGGCCCCCTTCTGTTAAGCAGAGGTCAAGCTCCTTTTTGTCACCTCTATCCATCAGCTGGATTTGTGGTTGAAGGTCCCCTCTGTGATGTGCATTCAACATGCAGACTGCAGCATGGCTCTGGGTCACAGAGAGACATGGTCGTGGCCAAAAGGTTATGCGTTTGAGATAAATTGGGGCCACATACAGATGACAGAATGGCTCTGGGTCACAGAGAGCCGTAGTCGTGGCCAAGAGGTTATGGCCTTGAAATCCATTTGGGGTCTCCCTGTGCAGGTTTGGACCCTGCTAGCTGGAAACTTCTGCTTTAGCTTTCTGTGGTGGGATTTGTACCCCGCAAGGCCTCTGGCAATACCTTTGCTGGCCCCTGATGGCTTCAAGGGCTTTTCTTGGTGCAGTGATGTGGCTTTCAGAGACAATTGCGTACCTGAGCTATGAAATGCTGTATTTGTGGAGAACCACCTGTTCTAGTCTCTCAAGAGATGCATGTCTCATGCTTATACAGGGCTCCTCCACTGATGAGTGCTCCTTCAGACTTATCAGTGTTTGCCACTTATCAGCCATTGTTGCCAGCTCACCAGGAGCAGCCCATCTCTTTCTGTCCTTATTGTTTGCGGGATTCAGCCTGCATGGATTGTGGCAAATAAAGGTTTTCCCGGGCGTACCGCATGTGCTTTTTTGGGGGAACGGCAGCTGCGTCTTAAGAAGCAGGCGGTGTTAAGGGCCACCAAATCACAGTCGGCAGGACGTCAGAATTTTAATCTCAGGTTTCCAGGGTTCAAATCCTTGTTTGGGTGAAGGGCTGTCATTTTGTTGCAGGCCTCAATCTGCTGTGACTCTCTTCAAGAGCGTTTTTCAAACCTGGTGAGCCACTTGGCATTTTGACCGTCTCCCTAATTTAACAAGCCTATTTCAGGTCATCAGCTCACTAGGGAAGAGGGCCTGGGAAGTCAACGGATTGTGTCGGGCAAGAGAGACACACAAAATGTCTGTTGCTTTTGGTCCGCAGGCCTAGGATTGAAAACCATTGCTCTACAAGATGAGAAGTGGCAGCTTGGTTTGTCTTCCTTGGGACCACATTCTTTTCCTGCCGCAGCCCTTTTCCTGCACAAAAACAGCCCAGGGGACTGGTTTCGCTGTAGTCGTGGCCGAGTGGTTAAGGCGATGGACTAGAAATCCATTGGGGTTTCCCCGCGCAGGTTCGAATCCTGCCGACTACGTTATCCTAAGACACCCGCGTGCTAGAAACTATGAGTTTTCAGGATGGTCGTGTTGTTGTTCTTTTCACGTATTCTAGTCTCTCAAGAGATGCATGTCTCGTACTTATACAGGGCTCCTCCACTGATAAGTGCTCGTTCAGACTCCTGAAACAGAGGCCTGTTCGTTGTGAATCTTTATGAGAATTACTCCTCTCCAGACCTCAGAGGAGGTGGCAAGTCAAATAGAAGAAATGTGCCGTGATCGTATAGTGGTTAGTACTCTGCGTTGTGGCCGCAGCAACCCCGGTTCGAATCCGGGTCACGACAGGCCCCCTTCTGTTAAGCAGAGGTCAAGCTCCTTTTTGTCACCTCTATCCATCAGCTGGATTTGTGGTTGAAGGTCCCCTCTGTGATGTGCATTCAACATGCAGACTGCAGCATGGCTCTGGGTCACAGAGAGACATGGTCGTGGCCAAAAGGTTATGGGTTTGAGATAAATTGGGGCCACATACAGATGACAGAATGGCTCTGGGTCACAGAGAGCCGTAGTCGTGGCCAAGAGGTTATGGCCTTGAAATCCATTTGGGGTCTCCCTGTGCAGGTTTGGACCCTGCTAGCTGGACACTTCTGCTTTAGCTTTCTGTGGTGGGATTTGTACCCCGCAAGGCCTCTGGCAATACCTTTGCTGGCCCCTGATGGCTTCAAGGGCTTTTCTTGGTGCAGTGATGTGGCTTTCAGAGACAATTGCGTACCTGAGCTATGAAATGCTGTATTTGTGGAGAACCACCTGTTCTAGTCTCTCAAGAGATGCATGTCTCATGCTTATACAGGGCTCCTCCACTGATGAGTGCTCCTTCAGACTTATCAGTGTTTGCCACTTATCAGCCATTGTTGCCAGCTCACCAGGAGCAGCCCATCTCTTTCTGTCCTTATTGTTTGCGGGATTCAGCCTGCATGGATTGTGGCAAATAAACGTTTTCCCGGGGCGTACCGCATGTGCTTTTTTGGGGGAACGGCAGCTGCGTCTTAAGAAGCAGGCGGTGTTAAGGGCCACCAAATCACAGTCGGCAGGACGTCAGAATTTTAATCTCAGGTTTCCAGGGTTCAAATCCTTGTTTGGGTGAAGGGCTGTCATTTTGTTGCAGGCCTCAATCTGCTGTGACTCTCTTCAAGAGCGTTTTTCAAACCTGGTGAGCCACTTGGCATTTTGAGCGTCTCCCTAATTTAACAAGCCTATTTCAGGTCATCAGCTCACTAGGGAAGAGGGCCTGGGAAGTCAACGGATTGTGTCGGGCAAGAGAGACACACAAAATGTCTGTTGCTTTTGGTCCGCAGGCCTAGGATTGAAAACCATTGCTCTACAAGATGAGAAGTGGCAGCTTGGTTTGTCTTCCTTGGGACCACATTCTTTTCCTGCCGCAGCCCTTTTCCTGCACAAAAACAGCCCAGGGAACTGGTTTCGCTGTAGTCGTGGCCGAGTGGTTAAGGCGATGGACTAGAAATCCATTGGGGTTTCCCCGCGCAGGTTCGAATCCTGCCGACTACGTTATGCTAAGACACCCGCGTGCTAGAAACTATGAGTTTTCAGGATGGTCGTGTTGTTGTTCTTTTCACGTATTCTAGTCTCTCAAGAGATGCATGTCTCGTACTTATACAGGGCTCCTCCACTGATAAGTGCTCGTTCAGACTCCTGAAACAGAGGCCTGTTCGTTGTGAATCTTTATGAGAATTACTCCTCTCCAGACCTCAGAGGAGGTGGCAAGTCAAATAGAAGAAATGTGCCGTGATCGTATAGTGGTTAGTACTCTGCGTTGTGGCCGCAGCAACCCCGGTTCGAATCCGGGTCACGGCAGGCCCCCTTCTGTTAAGCAGAGGTCAAGCTCCTTTTTGTCACCTCTATCCATCAGCTGGATTTGTGGTTGAAGGTCCCCTCTGTGATGTGCATTCAACATGCAGACTGCAGCATGGCTCTGGGTCACAGAGAGACATGGTCGTGGCCAAAAGGTTATGCGTTTGAGATAAATTGGGGCCACATACAGATGACAGAATGGCTCTGGGTCACAGAGAGCCGTAGTCGTGGCCAAGAGGTTATGGCCTTGAAATCCATTTGGGGTCTCCCTGTGCAGGTTTGGACCCTGCTAGCTGGAAACTTCTGCTTTAGCTTTCTGTGGTGGGATTTGTACCCCGCAAGGCCTCTGGCAATACCTTTGCTGGCCCCTGATGGCTTCAAGGGCTTTTCTTGGTGCAGTGATGTGGCTTTCAGAGACAATTGCGTACCTGAGCTATGAAATGCTGTATTTGTGGAGAACCACCTGTTCTAGTCTCTCAAGAGATGCATGTCTCATGCTTATACAGGGCTCCTCCACTGATGAGTGCTCCTTCAGACTTATCAGTGTTTGCCACTTATCAGCCATTGTTGCCAGCTCACCAGGAGCAGCCCATCTCTTTCTGTCCTTATTGTTTGCGGGATTCAGCCTGCATGGATTGTGGCAAATAAAGGTTTTCCCGGGCGTACCGCATGTGCTTTTTTGGGGGAACGGCAGCTGCATCTTAAGAAGCAGGCGGTGTTAAGGGCCACCAAATCACAGTCGGCAGGACGTCAGAATTTTAATCTCAGGTTTCCAGGGTTCAAATCCTTGTTTGGGTGAAGGGCTGTCATTTTGTTGCAGGCCTCAATCTGCTGTGACTCTCTTCAAGAGCGTTTTTCAAACCTGGTGAGCCACTTGGCATTTTGAGCGTCTCCCTAATTTAACAAGCCTATTTCAGGTCATCAGCTCACTAGGGAAGAGGGCCTGGGAAGTCAACGGATTGTGTCGGGCAAGAGAGACACACAAAATGTCTGTTGCTTTTGGTCCGCAGGCCTAGGATTGAAAACCATTGCTCTACAACAGGGGTCTCCAAACTTTTCAGCCCGAGGGCCGCATTAACTGTCAAACAGCAGTTCGGGGGCCGACTACACACTCGAGGTCCAAATAAAAAAGAATCAAAACATGATGTTGTTTTTAATTATTTATTTAATATTATTTTATTCAGTTATTAGGCCTACTTAATAACACATTGATACACTACACATGGACACCTGTATTAGTGGGAATGGTGAAATTGTTTCCTGGATGCCAAAATATCAGACATTTCTGGCTTTAGATTTGGTTTCCCTAACATCAACAGTGACCTGAGATTATCATCGGACAAGTTTGTTCTCAAATTGTTCTTCACGTATTTTATTCTTGAAAATGTTTGTTCACACATTGATGCAAAAGTTTTGACATTAGGAATGTCTTCCTTACGCAAAAACGGGAGAAAAAAAACACCAGTCCTGCGGGCTAAATCACACATTTTATATGTTTATACATACCGGTAACATTTTTATTCATTTTAAATATCACACCCGTGGGACATATGAAAGTGCAAAGTTTATGCATCTGCGGATTATATCCGAGATAAAATGGTATATCATCTCATTGACGGTGCCCAAGAACAATTAAGCAGCGAATAAGGTTTTGCAATGTAGTTATCGGTTGGAAAACGTCTCCGTTTACTATCGTAACCTCGGTTATTTTTCCATATTCCGTTTAGAGAAGCGTGAAGGAAATATTCTGACGTGTCGTGCTTATGCTGTTTATACTGTCTGTCTGTCAGATCCGCATCGCGCTACGATTGGCCAGTTGTCAACTGGCGTTATCCTATAAGGTTTCAGAGATTACCTGAAGGGGAGGAGTTCCCGCTCTCGAAAGGGAACGCGCTTTTGCGCGCCTCTGTTTTAATTCGGTAAAAACATAACGTCCACGTAAGCGGTGGCTGATCTTGGCAGGATACACGTAAAATTATGGATTTTTTTTCGTAGACAAAAAGGTCTCCGCGGGCCGCATGAGAGGGCTTCGCGGGCCGCAGTTTGGAGACCCCTGCTCTACAAGATGAGAAGTGGCAGCTTGGTTTGTCTTCCTTGGGACCACATTCTTTTCCTGCCCCAGCCCTTTTCCTGCACAAAAACAGCCCAGGGAACTGGTTTCGCTGTAGTCGTGGCCGAGTGGTTAAGGCGATGGACTAGAAATCCATTGGGGTTTCCCCGCGCAGGTTCGAATCCTGCCGACTACGTTATGCTAAGACACCCGCGTGATAGAAATTATGAGTTTTGAGGATGGTCGTATTGTTGTTCTTTTCACGTATTCTAGTCTCTCAAGAGATGCATGTCTCGTACTTATACAGGCTCTTCCACTGATAAGTGCTCATTCAGACTCCTGAAACAGAGGCCTGTTCGTTGTGAATCTTTATGAGAATTACTCCTCTCCAGACCTCAGAGGAGGTGGCAAGTCAAATAGAAGAAATGTGCCGTGATCGTATAGTGGTTAGTACTCTGCATTGTGGCCGCAGCAACCCCGGTTCGAATCCGGGTCACGGCAGGCCCCCTTCTGTTAAGCAGAGGTCAAGCTCCTTTTTGTCACCTCTATCCATCAGCTGGATTTGTGGTTGAAGGTCCCCTCTGTGATGTGCATTCAACATGCAGACTGCAGCATGGCTCTGGGTCACAGAGAGACATGGTCGTGGCCAAAAGGTTATGGGTTTGAGATAAATTGGGGCCACATACAGATGACAGAATGGCTCTGGGTCACAGAGAGCCGTAGTCGTGGCCAAGAGGTTATGGCCTTGAAATCCATTTGGGGTCTCCCTGTGCAGGTTTGGACCCTGGTAGCTGGACACTTCTGCTTTAGCTTTCTGAGGTGGGATTTGTACCCCGCAAGGCCTCTGGCAATACATTTGCTGGCCCCTGATGGCATCAAGGGCTTTTCTTGGTGCAGTGATGTGGCTTTCAGAGACAATTGCGTACCTGAGCTATGAAATGCTGTATTTGTGGAGAACCACCTGTTCTAGTCTCTCAAGAGATGCATGTCTCATGCTTATACAGGGCTCCTCCACTGATGAGTGTTCCTTCAGACTTATCAGTGTTTGCCACTTATCAGCCATTGTTGCCAGCTCACCAGGAGCAGCCCATCTCTTTCTGTCCTTATTGTTTGCGGGATTCAGCCTGCATGGATTGTGGCAAATAAACGTTTTCCCGGGGCGTACCGCATGTGCTTTTTTGGGGGAACGGCAGCTGCGTCTTAAGAAGCAGGCGGTGTTAAGGGCCACCAAATCACAGTCGGCAGGACGTCAGAATTTTAATCTCAGGTTTCCAGGGTTCAAATCCTTGTTTGGGTGAAGGGCTGTCATTTTGTTGCAGGCCTCAATCTGCTGTGACTCTCTTCAAGAGCGTTTTTCAAACCTGGTGAGCCACTTGGCATTTTGAGCGTCTCCCTAATTTAACAAGCCTATTTCAAGTCATCAGCTCACTAGGGAAGAGGGCCTGGGAAGTCAACGGATTGTGTCGGGCAAGAGAGACACACAAAATGTCTGTTGCTTTTGGTCCGCAGGCCTAGGATTGAAAACCATTGCTCTACAAGATGAGAAGTGACAGCTTGGTTTGTCTTCCTTGGGACCACGTTCTTTTCCTGCCGCAGCCCTTTTCCTGCACAAAAACAGCCCAGGGGACTGGTTTCGCTGTAGTCGTGGCCGAGTGGTTAAGGCGATGGACTAGAAATCCACTGGGGTTTCCCCGCGCAGGTCCGAATCCTGCCGACTGCGTTATGCTAAGACACCCGCGTGCTAGAAACTATGAGTTTTCAGGATGGTCGTGTTGTTGTTCTTTTCACGTATTTTAGTCTCTCAAGAGATGCATGTCTCGTACTTATACAGGGCTCCTCCACTGATAAGTGCTCGTTCAGACTCCTGAAACAGAGGTCTGTTCGTTGTGAATCTTTATGAGAATTACTCCTCTCCAGACCTCAGAGGAGGTGGCAAGTCATATAGAAGAAATGTGCCGTGATCGTATAGTGGTTAGTACTCTGCGTTGTGGCCGCAGCAACCCCGGTTCGAATCCGGGTCACGGCAGGCCCCCTTCTGTTAAGCAGAGGTCAAGCTCCTTTTTGTCACCTCTATCCATCAGCTGGATTTGTGGTTGAAGGTCCCCTCTGTGATGTGCATTCAACATGCAGACTGCAGAATGGCTCTGGGTCACAGAGAGACATGGTCGTGGCCAAAAGGTTATGCGTTTGAGATAAATTGGGGCCACATACAGATGACAGAATGGCTCTGGGTCACAGAGAGCCGTAGTCGTGGCCAAGAGGTTATGGCCTTGAAATCCATTTGGGGTCTCCCTGTGCAGGTTTGGACCCTGCTAGCTGGAAACTTCTGCTTTAGCTTTCTGTGGTGGGATTTGTACCCCGCAAGGCCTCTGGCAATACCTTTGCTGGCCCCTGATGGCTTCAATGGCTTTTCTTGGTGCAGTGATGTGGCTTTCAGAGACAATTGCGTACCTGAGCTATGAAATGCTGTATTTGTGGAGAACCACCTGTTCTAGTCTCTCAAGAGATGCATGTGTCATGCTTATACATGGCTCCTCCACTGATGAGTGCTCCTTCAGACTTATCAGTGTTTGCCACTTATCAGCCATTGTTGCCAGCTCACCAGGAGCAGCCCATCTCTATCTGTCCTTATTGTTTGCGGGATTCAGCCTGCATGGATTGTGGCAAATAAACGTTTTTCCGGGGCGTACCGCATGTGCTTTTTTTGGGGGAACGGCAGCTGCGTCTTAAGAAGCAGGCGGTGTTAAGGGCCACCAAATCACAGTCGGCAGGACGTCAGAATTTTAATCTCAGGTTTCCAGGGTTCAAATCCTTGTTTGGGTGAAGGGCTGTCATTTTGTTGCAGGCCTCAATCTGCTGTGACTCTCTTCAAGAGCGTTTTTCAAACCTGGTGAGCCACTTGGCATTTTGAGCGTCTCCCTAATTTAACAAGCTTATTTCAGGTCATCAGCTCACTAGGGAAGAGGGCCTGGGAAGTCAACGGATTGTGTCGGGCAAGAGAGACACACAAAATGTCTGTTGCTTTTGGTCCGCAGGCCTAGGATTGAAAACCATTGCTCTACAACAGGGGTCTCCAAACTTTTCAGCCCGAGGGCCGCATTAACTGTCAAACAGCAGTTCGGGGGCCGATTACACACTCGAGGTCCAAATAAAAAAGAATCAAAACATGATGTTGTTTTTAATTATTTATTTAATATTATTTTATTCAGTTATTAGGCCTACTTAATAACACATTGATACACTACACATGGACACCTGTATTAGTGGGAATGGTGAAATTGTTTCCTGGATGCCAAAATATCAGACATTTCTGGCTTTAGATTTGGTTTCCCTAACATCAACAGTGACCTGAGATTATCATCGGACAAGTTTGTTCTCAAATTGTTCTTCACGTATTTTATTCTTGAAAATGTTTGTTCACACATTGATGCAAAAGTTTTGACATTAGGAATGTCTTCCTTACGCAAAAACGGGAGAAAAAAAACACCAGTCCTGCGGGCTAAATCACACATTTTATATGTTTATACATACCGGTAACATTTTTATTCATTTTAAATATCACACCCGTGGGACATATGAAAGTGCAAAGTTTATGCATCTGCGGATTATATCCGAGATAAAATGGTATATCATCTCATTGACGGTGCCCAAGAACAATTAAGCAGCGAATAAGGTTTTGCAATGTAGTTATCGGTTGGAAAACGTCTCCGTTTACTATCGTAACCTCGGTTATTTTTCCATATTCCGTTTAGAGAAGCGTGAAGGAAATATTCTGACGTGTCGTGCTTATGCTGTTTATACTGTCTGTCTGTCAGATCCGCATCGCGCTACGATTGGCCAGTTGTCAACTGGCGTTATCCTATAAGGTTTCAGAGATTACCTGAAGGGGAGGAGTTCCCGCTCTCGAAAGGGAACGCGCTTTTGCGCGCCTCTGTTTTAATTCGGTAAAAACATAACGTCCACGTAAGCGGTGGCTGATCTTGGCAGGATACACGTAAAATTATGGATTTTTTTTCGTAGACAAAAAGGTCTCCGCGGGCCGCATGAGAGGGCTTCGCAGGCCGCAGTTTGGAGACCCCTGCTCTACAAGATGAGAAGTGGCAGCTTGGTTTGTCTTCCTTGGGACCACATTCTTTTCCTGCCCCAGCCCTTTTCCTGCACAAAAACAGCCCAGGGAACTGATTTCGCTGTAGTCGTGGCCGAGTGGTTAAGGCGATGGACTAGAAATCCATTGGGGTTTCCCCGCGCAGGTTCGAATCCTGCCGACTACGTTATGCTAAGACACCCGCGTGATAGAAATTATGAGTTTTGAGGATGGTCGTATTGTTGTTCTTTTCACGTATTCTAGTCTCTCAAGAGATGCATGTCTCGTACTTATACAGGCTCTTCCACTGATAAGTGCTCATTCAGACTCCTGAAACAGAGGCCTGTTCGTTGTGAATCTTTATGAGAATTACTCCTCTCCAGACCTCAGAGGAGGTGGCAAGTCAAATAGAAGAAATGTGCCGTGATCGTATAGTGGTTAGTACTCTGCGTTGTGGCCGCAGCAACCCCTGGTTCGAATCCGGGTCACGGCAGGCCCCCTTCTGTTAAGCAGAGGTCAAGCTCCTTTTTGTCACCTCTATCCATCAGCTGGATTTGTGGTTGAAGGTCCCCTCTGTGATGTGCATTCAACATGCAGACTGCAGCATGGCTCTGGGTCACAGAGAGACATGGTCGTGGCCAAAAGGTTATGGGTTTGAGATAAATTGGGGCCACATACAGATGACAGAATGGCTCTGGGTCACAGAGAGCCGTAGTCGTGGCCAAGAGGTTATGGCCTTGAAATCCATTTGGGGTCTCCCTGTGCAGGTTTGGACCCTGGTAGCTGGACACTTCTGCTTTAGCTTTCTGAGGTGGGATTTGTACCCCGCAAGGCCTCTGGCAATACATTTGCTGGCCCCTGATGGCATCAAGGGCTTTTCTTGGTGCAGTGATGTGGCTTTCAGAGACAATTGCGTACCTGAGCTATGAAATGCTGTATTTGTGGAGAACCACCTGTTCTAGTCTCTCAAGAGATGCATGTCTCATGCTTATACAGGGCTCCTCCACTGATGAGTGTTCCTTCAGACTTATCAGTGTTTGCCACTTATCAGCCATTGTTGCCAGCTCACCAGGAGCAGCCCATCTCTTTCTGTCCTTATTGTTTGCGGGATTCAGCCTGCATAGATTGTGGCAAATAAAGGTTTTCCCGGGCGTACCGCATGTGCTTTTTTGGGGGAACGGCAGCTGCGTCTTAAGAAGCAGGCGGTGTTAAGGGCCACCAAATCACAGTCGGCAGGACGTCAGAATTTTAATCTCAGGTTTCCAGGGTTCAAATCCTTGTTTGGGTGAAGGGCTGTCATTTTGTTGCAGGCCTCAATCTGCTGTGACTCTCTTCAAGAGCGTTTTTCAAACCTGGTGAGCCACTTGGCATTTTGAGCGTCTCCCTAATTTAACAAGCCTATTTCAGGTCATCAGCTCACTAGGGAAGAGGGCCTGGGAAGTCAACGGATTGTGTCGGGCAAGAGAGACACACAAAATGTCTGTTGCTTTTGGTCCGCAGGCCTAGGATCGAAAACCATTGCTCTACAAGATGAGAAGTGGCAGCTTGGTTTGTCTTCCTTGGGACCACGTTCTTTTCCTGCCGCAGCCCTTTTCCTGCACGAAAACAGCCCAGGTGACTGGTTTCGCTGTAGTCGTGGCCGAGTGGTTAACGCGATGGACTAGAAATCCATTGGGGTTTCCCCGCGCAGGTTCGAATCCTGCCGACTACGTTATGCTAAGACACCCGCGTGCTAGAAACTATGAGTTTTCAGGATGGTCGTGTTGTTGTTCTTTTCACGTATTCTAGTCTCTCAAGAGATGCATGTCTCGTACTTATACAGGCTCTTCCACTGATGAGTGCTCCTTCAGATTTATCAGTGTTTGCCACTTATCAGCCATTGTTGCCAGCTCACCAGGAGCAGCCCATCTCTTTCTGTCCTTATTGTTTGCGGGATTCAGCCTGCATGGATTGTGGCAAATAAACTTTTTCCCGGGCGTACCGCATGTGCTTTTTTGGGGGAACGGCAGCTGCGTCTTAAGAAGCAGGCGGTGTTTAGGGCCACCAAATCACAGTCGGCAGGACGTCAGAATTTTAATCTCAGGTATCCAGAGTTCAAATCCTTGTTTGGGTGAAGGGCTGTCATTTTGTTGCAGGCCTCAATCTGCTGTGACTCTCTTCAAGAGCGTTTTTCAAACCTGGTGAGCCACTTGGCATTTTGAGCGTCTCCCTAATTTAACAAGCCTATTTCAGGTCATCAGCTCACTAGGGAAGAGGGTCTGGGAAGTCAACGGATTGTGTCGGGCAAGAGAGACACAAAATGTCTGTTGCTTTTGGTCAGCAGGCCTAGGATTGAAAACCATTGCTCTACAAGATGAGAAGTGGCAGCTTGGTTTGTCTTCCTTGGGACCACATTCTTTTCCTGCCGCAGCCCTTTTCCTGCACGAAAACAGCCCAGGGGACTGGTTTTGCTGTAGTCGTGGCCGAGTGGTTAAGGCGATGGACTTGAAATCCATTGGGGTTTCCCCGCGCAGGTTCGAATCCTGCCGACTACGTTATGCTAAGACACCCGCGTGCTAGAAACTATGAGTTTTCAGGATGGTCGTGTTGTTGTTCTTTTCACGTATTCTAGTCTCTCAAGAGATGCATGTCTCGTACTTATACAGGGCTCCTCCACTGATAAGTGCTCATTCAGACTCCTGAAACAGAGGCCTGTTCGTTGTGAATCTTTATGAGAATTACTCCTCTCCAGACCTCAGAGGAGGTGGCAAGTCAAAGAGAAGAAATGTGCCGTGATCGTATAGTGGTTAGTACTCTGCGTTGTGGCCGCAGCAACCCTGGTTCGAGTCCGGGTCACGGCAGGCCCCCTTCTGTTAAGCAGAGGTCAAGCTCCTTTTTGTCACCTCTATCCATCAGCTGGATTTGTGGTTGAAGGTCCCCTCTATGATGTGCATTCAACATGCAGACTGCAGCATGGCTCTGGGTCACAGAGAGACATGGTCGTGGCCAAGAGGTTATGGCCTTGAAATCCATTTGTGGTCTCCCTGTGCAGGTTTGGACCCTGCTAGCTGGACACTTCTGCTTTAGCTTTCTGTGGTGGGATTTGTACCCCGCAAGGCCTCTGGCAATACCTTTGCTGGCCCCCGATGGCTTCAAGGGCTTTTCTTGGTGCAGTGATGTGGCTTTCAGAGACAATTGCGTACCTGAGCTATGAAATGCTGTATTTGTGGAGAACCACCTGTTCTAGTCTCTCAAGAGATGCATGTCTCATGCTTATACAGGGCTCCTCCACTGATGAGTGCTCCTTCAGACTTATCAGTGTTTGCCACTTATCAGCCATTGTTGCCAGCTCACCAGGAGCAGCCCATCTCTTTCTGTCCTTATTGTTTGCGGGATTCAGCCTGCATGGATTGTGGCAAATAAACGTTTTTCCCGGGCGTACCGCATGTGCTTTTTTGGGGGAACGGCAGCTGCGTCTTAAGAAGCAGGCGGTGTTTAGGGCCACCAAATCACAGTCGGCAGGACGTCAGAATTTTAATCTCAGGTTTCCAGGGTTCAAATCCTTGTTTGGGTGAAGGGCTGTCATTTTGTTGCAGGCCTCAATCTGCTGTGACTCTCTTCAAGAGCGTTTTTCAAACCTGGTGAGCCACTTGGCATTTTGAGCGTCTCCCTAATTTAACAAGCCTATTTCAGGTCATCAGGGGCCTCATGTATCAACACTACTTACGCACAAAAACATTGCGTTCGCCAGCTTTCACGCTCACGGTCGGATGTACTAAAAGTGAAACTAACGTGACAATGTGCGTTTCTCCACGGCAAGTTCATGGCTGGCGTAAGTTCATTTCTCATAGTTTTGTCCGTTGGCGACTCCTACAGACAATGAAGTGAAGCTGCAAACATTATACAACGAATTGTTCCTCAAGTCTGTGGGAAGCATTGCTATTAATTTGCAATGTATAAAATAATTGATACCGTATATATTGTCACACAAGCCTTATGGGAATATTCTATAAATTATGCAATTAAGTAAGAACATATAAAAGCAAGTGCAAATTGACACAACCCTTAGTCTGGCAATGGCAGCTTTGGCAATATTAGAGGACACTGCCCATGCCCGCAATGCCCATTTGATGGTTCATATATGATGCAGTTGACCAGCCAAACATTAAAATGCAATTTGCAACGATAGCCGGTTTCCCTAATGTAAACGGAGCGATCAACTGCACACACATATAAGGCACCATCTGAAGATGAATTTGCATATGTGAATCGGAAACATTTCTATTCAATAAATGTGCAGATTATATGTGATGCGCAAATACGCCTAACAAATATTGTAGCAAGATCAAACAGCATAAGTGATGCATTTAAAGTTATGGTTCTATCTAATAGAGGAGCGTGGGGCACAACGTAACACGTTTTGGTTTTAGCCAAATAATGAACAAAGTAATAGGGTTAGACAAACCATATTTTTATACAAACAACATACAAGCCTCTCCTATAAATGAGCACTGTTTTCATGTTCGTTGGACCTACCGTTTCTGTGCAGTATCGGCAAAAGCGCAAGGAGTAAAATGTTACTTCTTACCCGTGAGCGAGGCTCGTTGTAACAGACAGCGGGTTAGTTTTGTAACAAACCACAAGTTATGTGACTGTGGTGGCATAGTAGTTGGTTCATCCAACCACCAGGGGGCTCTAAGTTGTATATCTCATACAGGATATGAGGTATATAAGTAGAGGTAAGAGAGGGAAGAAGCATGGTTTTTCATGTTTGAAACCAACAAGCACAGAGTCCGGGTTGAGAAACTTAGGTTTCATGCTCAATCTAAGTAAGTTCTTCAAGGCTTTGTTTGGTGTTTTCATTTTCCCTGTTTTTTTCTTTATGGTTGAAATGTGTAGCTCAGGGTTAATGTTTTTTTTGTGAATGTTTTCTAGAATGCTAATTCTTAGTTTGTGCTTCTTATTTTAGAAGGACTCTTTTATATTGGTAGTTTTTAAACTACTAAATTTCTTGGGAAAAAGGAATATCAATTTCTTTAGGAGTTGATGGCCAAGTTCAACAAGAAGGAAGGGTTCTTGGAGAAGCACATAACAGGACATTCATGGGAGACTTTACAATGAACCCTAACGGATTTAAACCTTGACATACATCATCATCATCATTGATTCATCTATAGACATGGACAATTCTTCATGGAAGACATCTATATTGATGGGTACTTTAATATTGGTTGATAAGTTTTGTTTTCATTTGGCACTTATGTTGGGTTATTATTGATTTTGTTTTTGTATTTACTCTCTAATGTTTGATTCCACATTGTTTTGTTTCAAAGAATTATTCAAGTACCATTATCCTTAATTTCCAGTGGTTAAAATCAGTTTCCTTTATAAACACTTTTGTTGATTTAAGATCTCTTGTGGTTAAGGCTGGTTAATTTATTTAAGGTGCATATATTTACATGGTTGGTGGATCCCTCCCTTTAATTTACTATAACAGTTACTTTTAAAAATAAGAGTGGACGGTTACAGTTTTAACACCATGTTATCCAATGCATGTTCATTCACGTATTTTTATTTGTTTAAAAAAGTTGCGTCTTGATGATCATAAGAATAACTTGTGAATTAAATATATTTGTCCCTTTATTTTTTACATTTGTTATGCTTTGAACAATGTAATGACATGAATGACATGACGTTTTAATAAGTTAATACAATGCAAAATATATGATTAATGATGCACCCTATTCAATGTGGCTTAGTTGTAACATAGTGTTACAACTGACCCCGCGCTGTCTTGTTTACCTCAGGACGGGCTAGCAGTCGCTATGTGTTTTTCACGTCTTTCAAAATGGTACCATCTTTTAGCCAAGAAGATGATAATCACAACAATATAAGATTGGACTAACATACTTTCACACATTCTTTGAAAATCGAAAAATAACTACTAGCCTATATCAAAAAATATTTACATGCTGCCAAAAGAGTTTTTCCTGTGGTTCTCATCCAAACTTCGCTGCAATTTCTCGAAAGCTGGCCAGAAGACATGTGAAAACAGTGTGATGAAAAGCCCGTTAGCACGTCACATTTAAGACCGTGCAACTACCGGTATCTAAAAAGTCTATGTTACTATTTACCCCGCGTTACTTTGTGCCCCGCGCTCCCCTAGTACTTTTTATTGTTACTTATTTGCATTTAATTATACAACAACCCTTCAGAAGACCGCGGTTATCCACTAAAGACAATTGTAAGACCATTTATTTTTAGGACCATTTA
Organism: Rhodeus uyekii; assembly: GCA_037043235.1. Lineage (NCBI taxonomy): Eukaryota > Metazoa > Chordata > Actinopteri > Cypriniformes > Acheilognathidae > Rhodeus > Rhodeus uyekii. The sequence continues at coordinate 75,167 of JAWRVZ010000761.1, forward strand.
CAGTGCAACTTTCAGATCCAACCGCATTGACGGCATCAGCTAAACTCCCCCATATTTTCATATTTTTTTTCCTTTTGTTATTAATTCCGGAGGACAAAGTTCCAAATATTTTTTTTTCTAATTTCTACCTCCGATAGTAGCACCTCCAATTCACTTTCTGTACTTTCACTTTCATTTTCGTGCAGCTTCCTTTTCCCACGTGGACTCATTACCATATTTAAATCAGTTTAATTAAGGGAGGAGACTGGGTGGAGTGTTGTGCTCGTGCATGTGCGATCAATTTCACGTGAATCGGGATGTACGAAGAGAATATGCGCGGGATCCTTCGAACGCAGAGATTGATACATCTAGATTTTTTTGTGCGTTCGCACATTCACAGCTTTGTCCGTAAGTGATGTTTCAGTATGAATTCAACGCAAGTCTTAGTACATGAGGCCCCAGCTCACTAGGGAAGAGGGCCTGGGAAGTCAACGGATTGTGTCGGGCAAGAGAGAGACACAAAATGTCTGTTGCTTTTGGTCCGCAGGCCTAGGATTGAAAACCATTGCTCTACAAGATGAGAAGTGGCAGCTTGGTTTGTCTTCCTTGGGACCACGTTCTTTTCCTGCCGCAGCCCTTATCCTGCACGAAAACAGCCCAGGGGACTGGTTTTGCTCTAGTCGTGGCCGAGTGGTTAAGGCGATGGACTAGAAATCCATTGGGGTTTCCCCACGCAGGTTCGAATCCTGCCGACTACGTTATGCTAAGACACCTGCGTGCTAGAAACTATGAGTTTTCAGGATGGTCGTGTTGTTGTTCTTTTCACGTATTCTAGTCTCTCAAGAGATGCATGTCTCGTACTTATACAGGGCTCCTCCACTGATAAGTGCTCGTTCAGACTCCTGAAACAGAGGCCTGTTCGTTGTGAATCTTTATGAGAATTACTCCTCTCCAGACCTCAGAGGAGGTGGCAAGTCAAATAGAAGAAATGTGCCGTGATCGTATAGTGGTTAGTACTCTGCGTTGTGGCCGCAGCAACCCCGGTTCGAATCCGGGTCACGACAGGCCCCCTTCTGTTAAGCAGAGTTCAAGCTCCTTTTTGTCACCTCTATCCATCAGCTGGATTTGTGGTTGAAGGTCCCCTCTGTGATGTGCATTCAACATGCAGACTGCAGCATGGCTCTGGGTCACAGAGAGACATGGTCGTGGCCAAAAGGTTATGCGTTTGAGATAAATTGGGGCCACATACAGATGACAGAATGGCTCTGGGTCACAGAGAGCCGTAGTCGTGGCCAAGAGGTTATGGCCTTGAAATCCATTTGGGGTCTCCCTGTGCAGGTTTGGACCCTGCTAGCTGGAAACTTCTGCTTTAGCTTTCTGTGGTGGGATTTGTACCCCGCAAGGCCTCTGGCAATACCTTTGCTGGCCCCTGATGGCTTCAAGGGCTTTTCTTGGTGCAGTGATGTGGCTTTCAGAGACAATTGCGTACCTGAGCTATGAAATGCTGTATTTGTGGAGAACCACCTGTTCTAGTCTCTCAAGAGATGCATGTCTCATGCTTATACAGGGCTCCTCCACTGATGAGTGCTCCTTCAGACTTATCAGTGTTTGCCACTTATCAGCCATTGTTGCCAGCTCACCAGGAGCAGCCCATCTCTTTCTGTCCTTATTGTTTGCGGGATTCAGCCTGCATGGATTGTGGCAAATAAAGGTTTTCCCGGGCGTACCGCATGTGCTTTTTTGGGGGAACGGCAGCTGCGTCTTAAGAAGCAGGCGGTGTTAAGGGCCACCAAATCACAGTCGGCAGGACGTCAGAATTTTAATCTCAGGTTTCCAGGGTTCAAATCCTTGTTTGGGTGAAGGGCTGTCATTTTGTTGCAGGCCTCAATCTGCTGTGACTCTCTTCAAGAGCGTTTTTCAAACCTGGTGAGCCACTTGGCATTTTGAGCGTCTCCCTAATTTAACAAGCCTATTTCAGGTCATCAGCTCACTAGGGAAGAGGGCCTGGGAAGTCAACGGATTGTGTCGGGCAAGAGAGACACACAAAATGTCTGTTGCTTTTGGTCCGCAGGCCTAGGATTGAAAACCATTGCTCTACAAGATGAGAAGTGGCAGCTTGGTTTGTCTTCCTTGGGACCACGTTCTTTTCCTGCCGCAGCCCTTTTCCTGCACGAAAACAGCCCAGGGACTGGTTTTGCTGTAGTCGTGGCCGAGTGGTTAAGGCGATGGACTAGAAATCCATTGGGGTTTCCCCGCGCAGGTTCGAATCCTGCCGACTACGTTATGCTAAGACACCCGCGTGCTAGAAACTATGAGTTTTCAGGATGGTCGTGTTGTTGTTCTTTTCACGTATTCTAGTCTCTCAAGAGATGCATGTCTCGTACTTATACAGGGCTCCTCCACTGATAAGTGCTCATTCAGACTCCTGAAACAGAGGCCTGTTCGTTGTGAATCTTTATGAGAATTACTCCTCTCCAGACCTCAGAGGAGGTGGCAAGTCAAATAGAAGAAATGTGCCGTGATCGTATAGTGGTTAGTACTCTGCGTTGTGGCCGCAGCAACCCCGGTTCGAATCCGGGTCACGGCAGGCCCCCTTCTGTTAAGCAGAGGTCAAGCTCCTTTTTGTCACCTCTATCCATCAGCTGGATTTGTGGTTGAAGGTCCCCTCTGTGATGTGCATTCAACATGCAGACTGCAGCATGGCTCTGGGTCACAGAGAGACATGGTCGTGGCCAAAAGGTTATGCGTTTGAGATAAATTGGGGCCACATACAGATGACAGAATGGCTCTGGGTCACAGAGAGCCGTAGTCGTGGCCAAGAGGTTATGGCCTTGAAATCCATTTGGGGTCTCCCTGTGCAGGTTTGGACCCTGCTAGCTGGAAACTTCTGCTTTAGCTTTCTGTGGTGGGATTTGTACCCCGCAAGGCCTCTGGCAATACCTTTGCTGGCCCCTGATGGCTTCAAGGGCTTTTCTTGGTGCAGTGATGTGGCTTTCAGAGACAATTGCGTACCTGAGCTATGAAATGCTGTATTTGTGGAGA